>SJYC01069176.1:0-24347 GCA_006408675.1 Madoqua kirkii
CCCCCCCCCCCCCATTTGACAGCCGGCTTGAAAGCCCTCTGCGTGGTGACACGGTGTGGGGTGTGTGTTTATAAACGAACTCTCTTCTCCCTCTCACCCGCCTGTTTCCCAGTGGCCGTTCCTGCAGCAGCGCCCCCGGCGTGCCCGCCCAAGGCCGCCGCTAACGGGGCCCCGCCGGCGCCTCGCCTCGCCGTGTCCTCCCGAGCCGCGGTCGTCGCCAGGATGGAAGGCGCGGCCCAGGGGGGCCTGCAGGCAGTCATGAAGTGGAAGACAGTGGTTGCCATCTTCGTGGTCGTGGTGGTCTACCTCGTCACGGGCGGTCTTGTCTTCCGGGCGTTGGAGCAGCCCTTTGAGAGCAGCCAAAAGAACACTATTGCCTTGGAGAAGGCGGAGTTCCTGCGGGATCATATCTGTGTGAGCCCCCAGGAGCTGGAGACGCTGATCCAGGTGAGCAGGGAGGGGGAAAGAGCGGCCTGGACGTCTGTCTTTCTGGCTCACTGAGCCTTGCCTTGGGTCGAGATGCTTCTGGTGGTGAGGAGGGCCCTCTCTGGGAGGTGACGTTTGAGCGGAGACCTGAGACAGTGTGCGGGAGAGGGGTCCCCCAGACCACACAGCAGCAGGCGGCGCCCTGCATCACCTGCTCTGGGATGCGGTGCTCAGCAGCCGCAGCAGGCTGAAGGCTTTGGATTGCCAAGTTCAAGGCCACTTATGTAGGCTGATTAACCATTATATCTGTGTGAGATACTGGGTAAGAGGGTGGCCTGGAAGTCAGAGAAAGAATTTTAAGCAAGCAGGAGTGTCTTAACCTGTTCCAGATGAGTGAGAATGGAGCAGAGCAAAGGCCACCAGAAGTGGGATGGGGAGGCCGCGAGAGACTTGGAGAGGTTTTGGTGGCTTTGTGAGGATGAAGCAGTAAGAACGTCTATAACAGCGATGAACAAGGCGCTGTTTCGAAAATTCACTGTGTGTCAGGCACCGTGCTGGGGCCCCTCTGTACTTTGGATAGGAAGGAAAAATATTCAAAAACAACGGAGGTGGAGAACTTTGGCCTCCTGCCTGCCAGGCAGAGGATGCAGAGGTGGGGTGGCCTTGGCAGGGGCGAAGTGAGGCTGGAAGGGAGTGTGGGGGACAGGGAGTCATCTAAGGCGGTATGGTGGAGAGGGGAGAGAAACAGCTTGAGAAGGGAGGCTTGAGAAGCACTTCAGGCAGAGAGGATCGAGTCCCAGGAAGAAGACAGGGGCCCGCTGAGATACCAGTTGGAGGGTGTCACCTAGAGGTGATGGAGGGTGAAGCTTCTGAGCCGTGGTTTGGTTTCCAATCTGCACACCCTCCTGAACCACAAGGTGTACTGGCGGAGGGTGGTGACATGGAAGCAAGGGAGACCCCCGTTTTTCTGGCGGTTCTCAAGTTTGGAAGGCAGAGGGATGGAGGAGACAGCTTTCACGGTTCCTTTTGGCCCTGGTGTGACCCACATTAAATTCTAATGGTAGGAGAATGCTGGAGTGTGTAACCTATCCCTTCTCCAGCAGATCTTTCTGACCAGGAATCGAACTGGGGTCTCCTGCATTGAAGGTGGATTCCTTACCAACTAAGCTACCTGTGAAGCCCAGAGAAAAACGAATACCATATATCAGTGCCCGTGAGCTTCCCAGGCAGCTCAGTGATAAAGAACCCACTTGCCCCTGCAGGAGTTGCAAGAGACATAGGTTTGATCCTTGCGTTGGGAGGATCCCCCAGAAGAGGTAATGACATCCCACGCCAGTGTTCTTGCCTGGGAAATCCCACGGACAGAAGAGTCTGGCTGGCTACAGTCCATGGGGTCACAAAGAGTCGGACACGACTTAGCAACTGAGCATGAGCAGCATTTTAATGCATGCATATAGAATCTATTAATAGAAAAATGGTACAGATGAAGCTGGTTCCAGGCCAGGAATAGAGATGCAGACCCAGCAGTGGGGGGCTGGCAGTGGGGGAGGAAGAGGAGGGGGGGAGGTTGGGAGGTTAGGATTGACATGCATGTACTGCTGTGTGTGAAATCGATGTGGGAAGCCGCTCTGTAACACGGGAGCTCAGCCCGGGGCTCTGTGATGGCCTGGGGGTGGGGTGGGGCACAGTGGGCGTATATATGCATATAACGGAAACTGACATAGCATTGTAAAGCAAGCGTAATCCAATAAAACATTCTAGTGGTCACTGCACATCAGTTTGCTATAGGAGTCACAAGTCTGGGCTGGCTTTTTATCTATTTTCAGCTCCACTGATAGGTAGGGGAATTCTGGGGCCACGTATGATCTGACCCCTTGATTGTCATTGTATTCTCTCTTTTTTTTTTGTTAGTATATAATCTTTTAAATGATTCTATAATCTGACTTGATGGTGGTGGTTTAGTCACTAAGTCGTGCCTGACTCTTGTGAGCCCATGGACTGTAGCCCTCCAAGCTCCTCTGTCCCTAGGATTTCCAGCAAGAATACTGGAGTAGGTTTACCATTTCCTTTTCCAGGGGATCTTCCTGACTCACGGATTGAACCCACATCTCCTATATTGGTAGGCGGATTCTTTACCACTGAGCCACCTCAGACTTGACTCTTAAGTTTAATAGAAATATACATTTTCCTTCTGGGAATGCATATGACTTCATACTGTTTCCCACAATTTTTATTAAAAAAAATAAAACCTTACAATTTAAAGAGATAAGGGCAGTGTTTCGTACCACTCTTTCTTAGATGGCCTTGTCTTTTTTTTTTTTTCTCCTTTCATGGGAATGTACTAACAGTTTTGTGATGATGAGAGTGTTGTGCTAATCTGTTTAGCACAGGTTTAAGGCTCAAATTGCTGTAAAGAATGGAGCACATAATTCTGGAGTAATTTTAAGTAAGGACTTATACATGCTACATTGATATGTAATGAGACCCTTTTTATTTAGTTGCAGTACGTGTAATAATCTAATAGGTGGCCTGGATTGAATTTGGACTCATGCCTGAATTTCCCTTCCTTAGACAGTGAGAGACTGGGGAGAGGGATCATGTCTTATTATCTTTGTATCCACACGTAGCCTCTGCGTGGCTTTGCATCTGATTATTACCCAAGAGAGAAACGCTTTTGGAATGAGATATCAAACAAAGTCTCTAACGCTGGTGATGCCACGAGGTATCTGAGCTTATTCATGCATTTCTTTATTAACGCAGTAGTTCCCTATTGTCTGTTCTTTTGTCTTTTCCTTTATGAAAGAATTCAGGGGTAGAATGAAGAACAGGATGACAGAGGGTAGTGCTGGTGTTGCCGTTAAGACCCGTCCTTTGACTTCAGAGGTTCCTCTGTGAAAAGGGGGGTGTGTGTGTGTGTGTGTGTGCCCATGAGATCATCTTTATAACAATTTAAAAATATACCCTTTGTTAGGTATCCATTGTGAGTTAGGCACCTTCCATCCATCATCTCATTTAATCTCTCCAATAACATTCTAAGTTGGTACTACTACACCCATCTCACAAAGAAACTGATGCTAAAAGAGGTTGAATACCTTTCCAACCATCAATGTGGCAGAGCTGAGATTCAAAGTGAGCTTTGCCTGACTCTTCCTTGCCTCATCCAATGAGTCTTTAGCCCTTTAAGTAATTCTTGCTTGATCATTAGCTTAATTCTCTCTTAAACATTTGCTTCATGGTTAACGCTTTCCAGAATTTTAGCAGAGTCAAAAAGCGTTGGATTTCCTTGCTCTCTAACAGAAAACATTCCCCGCCCCCTCTTTATATGCACAGACTGTCAGTCCTGGATATGGGACACTTTAAGATCTCCATCTACTGTGGTGTAAGGGTTTATACTTGTGTTTATCTACAGTTTTTGAAGGCTAAGTACTTAAAATGCTGAACCTGTGTCAATTAAGAATCACATTATTGGGGCTTCCCTGGTGGCTCCGTGGTAAAGAATCTGCCTGCCAATGCAGGGGACACGGGTTCAGTCTCTGGTCCGGGAAGATCCCACGTGCTGTGGAGCAACTAAGCCCATGTCCCACAGCTGTTGAGCTGCTGCCCGGGAACCCGGGACCACGATTCCTGAACCCTTGCAAGACAACTGCTGAAGCCTGTGCTCCGCGGCAAGAGACGTCACTGCAATCAGAAGCCCCCGCGTCCCAGCTAGGACCCTGGCCTGCCACAGCTGGAGAAAAGCCGGCACAGCAATGGAGACCCAGCGCAGCCAGTAACAGCAACAGTAAAGAATCTAACTGTTATGCGCTGTCCTTCAGTCCACTGCTTCCTTCATAGGCTGTAAGGGGCAACACCTTTGGACCAGGGAGCGTCTTCTCACTTTAGAGCGTCCTCTGGGCAGCGCTCTCTGCAGTGCTCATAAGAAGCACGCTGTTTAGGAGGGTTTTCAGGATGCTGGAAAAATAGTATTATTGTATCTCAGCGATACTTTAATAGGTAAAAGGTTAGATTGATGGTATTTATCTGGTGGTGTCGGGACTCTTGGCTGAACTGAGTGAACCACTCATAGAGCTAATTTGGAAGGTGTAGTTCACATTATTAATAATAACACTCAAGAGTAGTTGGAACAGTTTGAGTGGAAGTCGCTCAGTCGTGTCTGACTCTGAGTCCCACGTGGACTGTAGCCCTTCAGCCCCTCTCTCCATGGGATTCTCCAGGCAAGAATCCTAGAGTGAAGATGCCAGTCACTGGGATCTTCCCAACCCAGGAATCGTACCTGGGTCTCCTGCATTACAGGCAGATTCTTTACCCTCTGAGCCACTGGAATAGCCTAACACCCGTGAAATGCCTGGATAGCTTAAAAGAGCTATAGCTGGGGAGGGGAGTGTTTTTGGGGGTACCGGGGGACTGCAGAGGAGGCAAATGGGCCACCATCCCTGACCTCGATGCTGTTATGGAGGAGACTGTCTGATTAATAGATTCATCTGTGCATTCTTTACACTGCTACTAAACTTCCGTTATATCAGGTAACAGGCTAGATGTTGGGGACAGGAAACAGGAGAATAAAATGGACCTTGAGCATGTTACAGACCTCTCCATGCTTCTGTTTCATTATCAATAAAGTGTGCCAAAACCCCCTCACCCTTAGGGCATTGAGAGGGTTAAATTCTGTGATTCACGAGAAAGGCTTTGAACTGTGCTTGGCATGTGATGAGTACTAAAAAAAAAAAAAAAAAGTAGATGTTGTTGCTGCTGCTGTTTATAGTGTTATTCAAGGATCTCAGAATTGTAAGCAGTGGTTCCTAATGGGGAGTAGGTTGCTTCCGGGGAGGGGGCTCATCTGACAATGTCTGGAGACATTTTCTGTGTCACCGCTAGAGAGATGGTGCAGGAGGTTAGTGGGAAGAGGTTAGTGGGAAGAGGCCGGGAGTGTGCTAAAGACCCAGCCCACTCATCACGAGGAATCATCCAGTCTCACATGGTAGGAGACTGAGCAGCCGTGGAGGAAGAGGCGTGTCAGCCGGTACCTGGAGCTCCCTGGAGTGGAGGTATTCCCCCCAGTTTTATTGAGATATAGTTAACGTATATCCCTGTGTAACTTCAAGGTGTGCAGCATAATGGTTTGAGTATTTATTGCGAAGTGATTCCTGTAAAAAGTTGAGCGGGCATCCCTCATCTCATACAGGAGAGAAACTTTTTTCCTTGTGGTGGGACCTCTTAGATTTCCTCTCTTACAGCTCTCATCTGTACCGAATCGCAGTGTTCACTGAAGCTATCAAACTGTACCTTTCCTTCTGAGGACTTGCAGCTGGGAGTCTGCAGCTTTCTAGCACCTTCCCCCAACTCCGCTTCCCTCACCCCCATCTCTAATATTTTCCTCTATGAGTTTTTTAAAAAGACACATTTCACACATGAGTGAAACCATGCAAACATCTCTCTTCTCCATCTGATGCATTTAACTCAGCATAATGTCCTTAAGGTCCATCTGTGTTGGTGCAGATGGCAGGGCTCCCTCATCTTTTGATGGATGAATAATATTCCATGATATCTGCATCTGCCCGTGTGGACTTCTGCATCCAACCATCTATCAGTGGCCACTTAGATTGTTTCCGTGTCTCGTCGCTTGTAAATGATGCTAGGAGTATGGGGGTGCAGACATCTCTGCTGGTTAGTGTTTATGTTTCCTTTGGATGTATTCCCAGAAGTGGAATTGCTGGATCATATGGTAATTCTATTTTTGATTTCTGAGGAAACTCATACTGTTTTCTGTGGCGGCTGGACCAGTTTCCAAGCCCGTGAACAGTGCCCGAGATTCCCTCTCCTGCGCATTCCTGCCAGCGTGTCATCTCGTCCTTTGGATGACGGCTGGCGTGGAGTTCCATGAAGCGTGTGCACAGTGGGAGCCCGGGGAGGCCAGCAGAGGCCAGGAAGGACTTGGTGGCATTTGTCTCCTTTAGTCCCTACGGCGATCGTGTGAGGACTGTCTGTCGTGCCGCTTCCAGTGGAGGACTCTGAGGCTGCCCGAGGTGCAGCTTCATGCTCGAGTGAGTTGTAGGAGCCCAGATTTACTCCCGGCAGTCTGACCTGCGTGCCATTCTCTCACACCCAGTGTGTCGGAGCAGAGACGTGGAACGTGGGAAGGATCGGGTCAGAACGTGCCCCGAGGGCGCCCCGCCAGCCTGGGGGCCCCTTGCGGGGGCTGCAGGTGGCCCCGCGCCTTGAGCGGGGGGTGTGGGAGAGCTGGTGGGGACGGGGCTGGACCTGAGAGGAGGTCGGAGAGGCTTGCCAAGGAGTTCGGGCTTCCTGCTGCAGGCAGTGGGGACTCGCTGGAAGATTCAAGAAAGCTGCAACATGACGGACGTTTTCTGCTGGAGAGAGAGCGCTTTCAGCCATGATGTCGGGTTGGAGGAAGGAGAAGCTGGAGGAAGGAGGAGTCGTTTGGAAGAACACTGGGCGCTCACAGGTGGGCCGTGCCGAGGTGACAGTGGATGAGGCCGGGAGTCTGAGAAGGCCGACTTGAAAACGACTCGTTCCTCATTCAGCCAGGGTCTAGAGGGCCTGCCCTGCGCCCGCATCCCTGCCTCTCCACGCGGAGGCCACGCGGAGGCCACGCGGGCCGCCTGGCGCGGCAGGCAGCGCCCGCACGCGAGCCACTCTCCCGTGCTGAGGCTTGCTTTCCGCTCACGGGCTTGCGACCTGGGTGAGAGACGGCCTCGCCGCAACCCTAGCTTCTCTCTGTAGAGTGAAGGTGGTGGAGACGGCGTCCGCCTGTTAGGGAGGTGTGAGGGCTAAACAGAAAAGCTCAGCCACTCTGAGCTACGGTGACCGCTACTATTGATTTCTTAGGGAAGGCAGGGAAAAAAGAAGTTTAGAGAGCCCCTCAACCACGTGCATCTGGGGGTTTTCTGTTCAAGGAAAAGAGAAGGAAGCTCTTGAAACGCCCCGTGGGGCTTCAAATCCTAAACTTCCTAACTGACCAATGTTGATTTGCTTCTCCTGTTCACGCGTCAAATCCAAGTCGCAGAGACGACTCTCCCGATCACCGAGCCGGGCTGCTGAGCCATTTGCTGAGTCGCTGAGGCTGGAGCCCAGGGAGGCCGCCTAGCAGCTGTGTGTCCTCTTGGGGACTTACCCCGCCCCCAAGATCATGGCTTTTCCCCGCAGCTTTGGTGGGGTCGCTTGGCTTCAGGTGATTCAGTAGACACCAGGCTGGCTTTGTGGCCTCTGCTCCCCTGACTGTTCCCCTGTGGGGCTCGGGACACGCGTGGAGAACCTCAGGGCCGGGAGATGGAGGCAGCCCCGGGGAGCGGCTCAGCGGGACAGTGGGCTGACCGGTGACCGCAGAGTCGCTGGTCCTGAGTGAGAGCCGGGGTCCTCCGGGCCTGACGGCTGTTCGTCCCTCAGGGAGAAATGTCCACCTTCTAGTTTGTGCCCTGGGGCGAGGCCGCTAACCCGATCTGGGCCTCGGCAGCTCAGTCTGCAGAGCACACAGAAGACCCGCTCATCTGTGGACTCTTGCCCTTGAGACCCGGTGAGAGGGCCTGCAGACGACAGTATCGGGGGGTTTCCTGCGGAGCTGTGGTCTCCATAGAAAATAGCTACCATTTATTGGTGGTTTCCCTTCCTTTCAGCTTGTTCTAAGTCCTTTAATCCTTAAACCCTTGCACCAGACCTCCAGGCAGGATCTATCATCATCATTCAGTTTCCTGGATGAGCAAATAAATTTCTCAACCACGTGCATCTGGGGGTTTTCTGTTCAAGGAAAAGAGAAGGAAGCTCTTGAAATGCCCCGTGGGGCTTCAAATCCTAAACTTCCTAACTGACCAATGTTGATTTGCTACGCCTGTTCACGCGTCAAGTCCGCGTCGCAGAGACCACTCTCCCGATCACCGAGCCGGGCTGCTGAGCCATTTGCTGAGTCGCTGAGGCCGGAGCCCAGGGAGGCCGCCTAGCAGCTGTGTGTCCTCTTGGGGACTTACCCCGCCCCATATTTGCTACGCCTGTTCACGCGTCAAGTCCGCGTCGCAGAGACCACTCTCCCGATCACCGAGCCGGGCTGCTGAGCCATTTGCTGAGTCGCTGAGGCCGGAGCCCAGGGAGGCCGCCTAGCAGCTGTGTGTCCTCTTGGGGACTTACCCCGCCCCAAGATCATCGCTTTTCCCCGCAGCTTTGGTGGGGTCGCTTGGCCTCAGGTGATTCAGTAGACCAGGCTGGCTTTGTGGCCTCTGCTCCCCTGACTGTTCCCCTGTGGGGCTCGGGACACGCGTGGAGAACCTCAGGGCCGGGAGATGGAGGCAGCCCCGGGGAGCGGCTCAGCGGGACAGTGGGCTGACCGGTGACCGCAGAGTCGCTGGTCCTGAGTGAGAGCCGGGGTCCTCCGGGCCTGACGGCTGTTCGTCCCTCAGGGAGGAACGTCCACCTTCTAGTTCATGCCCTGGGGCGAGGCCGCTAACCCGAGCTGGGCCTTGGCAGCTCAGTCTGCAGAGCACACAGAAGACCCGCCCATCTGTGGACTCTTGCCCTTGAGACCCGGTGAGAGGGTCTGCAGACGACAGTATCGGGGGGTTTCCTGCGGAGCTGCGGTCTCCATAGAAAATAGCTACCGTTTATTGGTCGTTCCCTTCCTCTCAGCTTGTTCTAAGCGCTTTAATCCTTGAACCCTTGCGCCAGACCTCCAGGCAGGATCTATCATCATCATTCAGTTTCCTGGATGAGCAAATAAATTTAGGACTGTAGCAGTCCACATGTGGCCTGTTGTGTGTTCAAAGAAGGAGGTATCAAGGAAGGGAAAGACCATGAGCCCCTTACCCCATTAAACCTAGAGCTGCTTTGCCTATTACGGGGCTGGGGCTGCTCCTCCTCATTTGGAGTAGTGGGAGGAGGGGCTGAGATAACCCACATAGGTGCTCAGCAGAGCTCCCAGCACAGAGCTGGCATTTAGGAACCAGTATTTCCTCCCCTCTGTTCCAGCTTTCGTCTCCAAGGCCAGGTGCGGGGAACGGAACTGCGAATGGTAAGCGCACCTGGAGGGCTTGCCTTGCTTTGGCAGGTGAATGAGATGCCTTGAGCACGTCTCTGAGGCCGTCGTTCCCCCCAGCTGGCTGGAGAGCCGCTTCACTGCAGGAGCCTCTTACCCTCTCTGCTCTCGCATCCCACCGGTGCTCACTTCCCCGCCTCCAGCAGAGTTGCTTTGGAAGCTGCTTCTCGTGACTTGTCGGGAAGAAAGCAGTGGAACATCCATCCTCTGGGGCCATCAAGGCACAGAATCAGGGGGCGACTTCCCTGCTCGCCAGGGGAGGGAGCTCCGGCCTGCGTGGGTGAGGGTCTGGAGCAGTCACGTTTCAGGCCGGGACTTCATAGACTTTTAAAGACTTCGAGTGTCTTCAGCGTGTCTGGTGTGGTCACGGCGCTGCGGTTTCTCCTGGAAATGGCCCTGCTGGGGGGGACGGTGTTTCACGGGAGTGGGTTTAGTGTTGGATGACTTAGATGGTAAAGAATTTGCCTGCAGTGCAAGAGACCTGGGTTCGATCCCTGGGTCAGGAAGGTCCCCTGGAGAAGGAAATGACAACCCCTTCCAGAATCCTTGCCTGGAGAATCCCACGGACAGAGGAGCCTGGTGGGCTACAGTCCATGGGTCACAAAGAGCCAGACATGACTGAGGGGCTAACGAGGTGCTCACAGGGAGGACCTGGAGTTTCCTGGTCATGGCACAAGCGAGAAAGATCCCTCTCTCTCGAGAGTGTCCTCACGGCTACTTGTGTGAGTCCCACCCGCAGTGGGCAGGCTACCTCGCTGTCCAGAAGGCTGACCTCTGTCCTCGGCACACTTCAGTCCTCGTCTTGTCGAGTTGCTTCGCCCTCAGAACCCTCACGGCCTTCTCTGCATGCTGGTTCTTTGTCTGAAGAAAGACGGAAGCTTCCCACGGGCTGCCGTGGGCTGGCTCTGGAATTTCCGGGAAGTGGAAACCCCAGGGCTGGGGTCCCTCCTCGTCCAGCTGGGTGTCCCCCTCCTGGGCTGGTTCAGTGCCTTTTTCTATTGCTGAGCAGGATCCTTGCTGCTGGGTTTCACTTTGTGGTCGCGGAGGGATTTTTATTCCTTGGTAAGAAATGCCTAGAGCCTTGGCTCGTTTCCTCAGTACTGAGGCCTCAGGCTTGTTTTGGTGGCTACTGTTTGACACCATCGGTGAGGCCCTGACTGGGCACAGGCTTGAGGCCAGGCTGTTCCTAACCTCATATTTTCACTCCTCATTATCCCAAGGGGTAGCTACTATTACCGCCCACATTAACTGATGCTACGGGCTCCGGTTGAGTCCTCTCAACTAGCTAGTGGCAAAAGTGGGTATGGAAACCAGATTTTCTGACTCCAGAGCCCACACTTTCTCTCTTTTAATTTTATTTATTTTTTTAATTGGCAGAAACCTGCTTTACAATGTTTTGGTTTCTGCTGTACAACAATGAGAATCAGTCATCACTATATACACACACACATATCTCTTCCCTCCCGAGCCTCCCACCATCCCGCCCTCTGGGTTGTCACTGAGCACCAGGCTGGGCTCCCTGGCTCATTTAGCAACGCCCCACTAACTGGTTTACACATGATACTGTACAGATGCCACTGATACTTTCTCAGTTTCTCCCCCGCTCACCTTCCACAACAGCTGTGTCCCCAGATCCATTCTCTACGAGGATCATCAGTACCATTTTTCTAGGTTCCGTGTACATGTGCTAATATATGATGCTTGTTTTTCTCTTACTGACTTACTTCACTCCGTATAAGAGGCTCTAGGTTCATCCACCTCCCTACAACTGACTCAAAGTTGTTCCTTTTAATGGCTGAGTAATAATATTCCATTTGTATAAACGCACTACAACCTCTTTATCCATTCATCTGTTGATGGACATCTAGGTTGCTGCCATGTCCTGGCTATTGTAAATATTGTTGCAGTGAACATTCAGTTCAGTTCGGTTGCTCAGTTGTGTCCAACTCTTTCCAACCCCATGGACTGCAGCACGCCAGGCCTCCCTGTCCATCATCAACTCCTGGAGTTTACTCAAACTCATGTCCGTCGAGTTGGTGATGCCATCCAACCATCTCACCCTTTGTTGTCGCCTTCTCCTTCCACCTTCAGTCTTTCCCAGCATCTGGGTCTTTTCCAGTGAGTCAATTCTTCGCTTTAGGTGGCCAAAGTATTGGAGTTTCAGCTTCAGCATCAGTCCTTTCACAGAACACCCAGGACTGATTTCCTTTAGGATGGACTGGTTGAATCTCCTTGCAGTTCAAGGGATTCTCAAGAGTCTTCACCAACACCACAGTTCAAAAGCATCAATTCTTCGGCACTCAGCTATCTTTATAGTCCAACTCTCACATCCATACATGACCACTGGAAAAACCGTAACTTCAACTAGACAGACCTTTGTTGGCAAAATAACGTCTTTGCTTTTCAATATGCCATCTAGGTTGGTCATAGCTTTCCTTCCAAGGAGTAAGCATCTTTTAATTTCATGGCTTCAGTCACCACCTGCAGTGATTTTGGAGCTCCCCAAAATAAAGTCCGACACTGTTTCCACTGTTCCCCATCTATTTCCCATGAAGTGACGGGACCAGATGCCATGATCTTAGTTTTCTGAATGTTGAGCTTTAAGCCAACTTTTTCACTGTCCTCTTTCACTTTCATCAAGAGACTCTTTAGTTCTTCGCTTTCTGCCCTAAAGTTTGTGTCATCCGTATATCTGAGGTTATTGGTATTTCTCCTTGCAGTCTTGATTCCAGCTCATGCTTGGGGTACATGTATCTTCTAGAATTGTGGTTTTCTTACATTATATACCCAGTAATGGAATTTCTGGGTCATATGGTTGATTTATTCCTAGTTTTTAAAAGTAATCTCCATGCTGTTCTCCAGAGTGGCTCTATCAGTTTACATTCCTACTGGCAGTGCAGAAGGTTCCCTTTTCTCCATGTCCTCTCCAGAATTTATTGTTTGTTGACTCTTTGAAAATGGCCATTCTGACTAGTGTGAGATGATCCCTCACTGGGTTCTGATTGGTGTTTGTCTAATGATGAGGGATGTTGAGCATATTTCCATGGGTTTATTGGACATCTATATGTCTTCTTTGAAGAAATGCCTGTTTAGGTCTTCTGCCCATTTTTTGACTGGGTTGTTTGATTTTCCTGATATTGAACTATGGGAGCTGCTTATATATTGTGTAGATTAACCCTTTGTCAGTTGCTTCATTTGCAATTATTTTCTCCCATTCTAGGGGTTGTCTTTTTATCTTTTTTATGGCTTCCTGCCAGGCTTTAGCCCCGGTAGATCCAGGGTGATTAGAAGGAGAGACAGATAAGTGAGGAAAAATTTATTTAGAAATATAATATTAGGAAATAATAGTATAGTAGGAAAATTAGGTGGAGAAAAGATGCTCAATAACCTGGTTTATGGGGAAAGCCAATAAAATCTCAGGACAAGAGATTTGCACCATCTATGTTGGGCCACTGGCGCCTGTTTGAATATCAAAGAGTGCCCTGTCTTGGCCTCTCTCTCTCACAGAACTTAAAAGCCGGGGCAAGTAAGTAGACATGGCGAGCCTCCCACTCCAGATGGGAATTCAGCCAGAAATTAAAGTAAAGAGGAGACACAGGGGAAACCAGTCCAGTGACTGGCCCAACCTCTGTTGTCCAGAAAGGCCTTTTATACCTTTTTGATTGTACATAGAGATCAATGGGTAATATAAAGTTACGCAGCATCAGCAGCCCTGACTCTTATCAAAATCAGGCTTTCTCTCTGCATACCTAATTGTATACACAAGTCTTAGGTGATTTACATCATCTTCTAGCCAGAGGGCCAAGTAACATTTTAGAGCCTTTTTTCTGATAAGGGTTTGTCAACCAGAAGACTTATTTGTGTTGATCTTCCCAAAGTCTGGTGCCACTCTCAGCACTAAATAAAGTTACATTCTTACACAGCAAGGACACAAGAGGGGTGCAGTGATATAGAACAAAGAAAAGTAGTTAACTCAAAAGCCTAGTGTTGCTAACATCAAAACTACTACATTCCTTTTTCTATATCCCGATTACATTGATTAATATCCTTCAGATGTCTAAAAGATAAAGAATCTGGAGGCCTGGCAGCAGTCATTGAGTCAACAGTGAAAACCCATCACCAATATAATTTTTAGCTTTTTAGAAAAGGCTGTGTATCTTTTAGATGCTTTAAGTTGTGTGCCTCTCCCGGTTGAGGGGCTGTAAACAATCACAAGATGTAAAAGTCTCTAACTGTCAGGCAAGTTAGGGAGCCATCAAGAGGGGTTTTAAGCCGAGACATTCTTTTGCAGGAGACTATTAACTGAAGCCCTGAGTTAACTCTTTCCAGAGAGTGTCAGAAGAGTGGAAAGCACAGAACAATAAAATCAGGCCGACTCTGGTTTTGGGGGTGCATGCTCAGGAAAACCCAGGGGGAACCCCTGAAGCTAGATCACGCCTTTGTGTTTTGTCTGGCTTCCTTCCTCATGACCATTGCCACGCTGGCTCCCAGCAGCTTCCTTTGGTGTTTGAAAACTTTTAAGTTTTATTAGGCTTCATTTGTTTATTTTTGTTTTTATTTCCATTAATCTAGGAGGTGGACTAGAGAGAACCTAGCTGCAATTATGTCAAAGAGTGTGCTGCCTATGTTTTCCTCTAAATGTTATAGTTTCTGCTCTTACATTTAGGTCTTTAATACGTTTTGAGTTCCTTTTTGTGTATGGTGTTAGGAAGGGTTCTAATTTCATCCTAGCTGTCTAGTTTTCCCAGCACCACTGATGAAGAGGCTCTCTTTTCTCCACTGTATATTCTTGCCTCCTTTGTCAAAGATAAGGTCCCCATAGGTGAGCCTGTGCTCTCCTAATCAGGTCCTGTCCTTGACTTGACCCAGAGGGGTTGAAGAATGTGGAATTGTATCAGGAGAAATTCCTCCTTACTAAGGGAAAACCCACTTAAACCACAGGATCAGAGAGCTCCTTCCTGAGAGTCAGGGTTTGCCTTCCGACCCAGAGCTCCCTCCCAACATACAGAGAGCATCCATGCCAGGGCCAGGGGCTGGGCTGTGGGCTCTGGTCTAGAGACTCATTTCTCTGGTCGAGGAGGAGTTAATCTGTGGTGTGAGCAGCTGCAGGAGAGACTGGGCAGGATGCTGTGGCCCTGGGCACGGACCTTTAATGTTGTCATGGTGACCAAAGCTGCTATTCTGCAGACAGAAGGCCAGAGATCGTGAGCTGTCAAACTTTCTCCCCACAAGCAGGAGCTGTTGGTTAATCTGCATGACCCATGAACATTCCCCAAGGCTGTGACATTTATCATTCTCTTCTGCCCCAAATCACTCACTCACTCACTTACTCACTGACTCACTCATTCATTCATTAATTCAACAAATCTTTTGATTGCCTGCTGTATGCCAGACTTGATGCTAAGTACTGGGGACATGATAGTGAATAAAGGGCAGACATGATCCCTGATGTCTTTGGAGCTTATAACTAGGATGGCCAAACATCTCAGCTTTTGTAGCCCTGGAATAATTGTGAATAGCACCCCTTTTCCTTTCAAAAGTTTCTCTGTTCGAAAGATAAATTACATGGTCATCCTGCTGATTGGTAATGGGAGAGGCCAACCTTATGCCAATATTCACACAGATAGGTGTAAATAAAAACAGATAGAAATCGACTCTGAATGTTCACTGGAAGGACTGATGCTGGAGCTGAAACTCCAATACTTTGTCCACCTTATGTGAAGAGCCAACTCACTGGAAAAGACCCTGATGCTGGGAAAGATTGAAGGCAGGAGAAGGGGACGACAGAAGATGAGTTGGCTGGATGGCATCACTGACTCAATGGACAAGAGTTTGAGCAAACTCCAAGAGATGGTGAAGGACTGGGAAGCCTAATGTGCTGCAGTCCATTAGGTTGCAGAGTCGGACAGGGTGGAGCGACTGAACAACAACCACCAGATGCAGGCTGCAGAAGCACAGTAGCTGCAGCTGGGAGGCACGTTGCAGGACTGACTCAGCAGACGGGAGGCGGGAGCTGAAGGTTGGCCCCCGTGGGGGAAGGAGGCCAGGATGTCTGGGGACTCGGGGAGTGCTGTGGCCAGAGTTCTGTTGGTAACGGGAGATGGGCATTGGAGACAGGTAGCAGCGAAACCCCACAGGGCCTGATGTTGGATTTTATCGTGAGAGCCCTGACTGTTTCAGGCAGCAGGTGACACGGCCCAGTCAATCAGTCCATTGCCCTTTGGGCCCCTCACATAAAACTGGAGCATAGCGGCCACAGTAATGAGCTGGATTTTAGTCGTCCAGTCATCCATTCACCAGCTAAACATTTACAGAGTGCCACCTATGGCACTTTGCTAAGTGTTCTGCTCTGGATTTCTGAACTGTTTTATCCTCAGAGGTGACAAAACTTAGGTCCGAGAAGAACCCTTCACTCACCCCCAGGCCCTGTCCATGGTGGTAGTACCCTGCTTGGCCTGGAAGCATCAGATACTCACATTTGCCTCTGTGCTAGACTATGGGTCTTCCCTGGTGGCTCAGACAATCTGTCTGCAGTGCAGGAGACCTGGGTTCAATCCCTGAGTCAGGAAGAAATCCTGCAGAAGGGGCTGGCTACCCACTTCAGTATCCATGCCTGGAGAATCCCGCAGACAGAGGAGCCTGGCGGGCTACAGCCCCTGGGATCACGAAGAGTCGGACAGGACTGCATGACCGACGCTTGTAGACTCTACTGGCTCTTCATCATTTTCCCACCGGTCTCTTTTCCAGGCTTGTGAGCTTTCTGAGGTTGGGGCTATGCCTTTTATCCATATATCCCTTATGCCTGGCACAGTTCCTGGTTCCACGCAGATGCTTGCAGCTGAGTGAGTGGTGTTTATATACCTCTTTTGGAGACCAAGAGCCCTTCGTTAGGACCTTCCCAGAAGCGAATTTCTTTCTGTGCACTCGGAGGCCTTTCCTTCTGGTCAGGTCGTTCAGAGTGCATATCTGTGTTCTTTATGCATGAGCAGACTCCTTGCTGTTGAAAGCCCCAGAGTTTTACATACTTAGGAGCATGACGGTTTTAGGGAAAGGATGACTTCTGAGACAGGCACTCAGAGGCCTGTGGAAATCCTTGCTGTGAGCTGAGTTCACAGCAGAATCAACCTCCTTCCGTGACCTAGGCTCTCCCTTCTTCCAAGTGGCCGTTTGTTTTTTTTTTTAATTGGAGGGTAATTACTTTACGGCATTGTGTTCATTTCTGCTGTCCAGCAGCGCGAATCAGCTGTGTGCATCCATGCATCTCCTCCCTGTAGAGCCTCCTTCCCACGCCATCCCACCCCTCCAGGTCATGACCCAAGCAGCCTTTTGTGCGGGGGTCTGGACCAGAACCAAGGCAGCAGGTGACCTCTGTTGAGTGCAGGATGCAGCCGAGTGAGCTGAAGCCACTCTCCCGGCCATTGCCCTGAAGTCAGAAGGCACTGCCCTTTCTCCAGCCGCGCAGCCATGCGGAAGATTGTTCACCGTTTGCAAGAAGGGCCTGCAGCCTCCGGCCTGTCTCTGCAGGCTCCCACTTCATTACTATTATTGTTTATATCCCTGGGGTTGTTGATTCCATCATGGTTTAGTGAAGAAGATCTAAAGCTTTTAAGCCAGAAATTAAAGAGCTAATGGCAATTGGCATGATGCTAGGAACTGAATTTGCAAATGCGAAGTCAGTGTTCTAAAAACACTCTCATAAAAATAAAACAAAACCCAGAAATGAATGCTGTAGTATCCACATTTATCTACAGATGTGATGTGTTTGTTCCCTTTTTAAAGTGAAGCAAAAATCTCACTTAACAAGATTTTTAAAGAATTTTAGTTAAAAAAAAATTTAGTGGCATATAGTTAAGTTCCTCTGCCTTTTCTAAACCTAGCTGGTACACCTGGAGGTTCTTGGTTCATGTACAGCTGAAGCCTGGCTGGAAGGATTTTGAGCACTACTTCACTAGCATGTGAAATAAGTGCAATTGTACGGCAGTTTGAACACTTTTTGGCGTTGTTCTCCTTTGGGATTGGAATGAAAACTGACCTTTTCCAGTCCTGTGGCCACTGCTGAGTTTTCCAAATTTGCTGGCCTATTGAGAGTGGCCCTTTAACCGAATCATCTTTTAGTATTTGAAATAGCTCAGCTGGAATTCCACCACCTCCACTTGCTTTTTCGTAGTGATGCTTCCTAAGGCCCACTTGACCTCACACTCAACATCTACCTCTGCTTCACTGACTAGGCTAAAGCCTTTGACTGTGTGGATGCGAACAAACCATGGGAAATTCTGAAAAAGATGGGAATACCAGACCACTTTACTCATCTCCTGGGAAATTAGTATGCAGGTCAAGAGGAACAGTTAGAACCTTACACAGAGCCACTGACAGGTTCAAATTTTCTCCACTTGCTTTTTCGTAGTGATGCTTCCTAAGGCCCACTTGACCTCACACTCAACATCTACCTCTGCTTCACTGACTACGCTAAAGCCTTTGACTGTGTGGATGCGAACAAACCATGGGAAATTCTGAAAAAGATGGGAATACCAGACCACTTTACTCATCTCCTGGGAAATTAGTATGCAGGTCAAGAGGAACAGTTAGAACCTTACACAGAGCCACTGACAGGTTCAAATTTGGGAAAGGAGTACGACAAGACTGTATATTGTCACCTTGCTTGTTTAACTTCTCTGCAGAGTACATCGTGTGAAATGCCAGGCTGGACGAACCATGAGCTGGAATCAAGATTGCCAGGAGAAATCTCAGCAACCTCAGATATACAGAGAAGTGATACCTAAGTGATGCACCGTATGTATCACTGTAAGTGATCAGTGATACGCACAGTGACCCACTCTAGTGGCAGAAAGCGAAGAGGAACGAAAGAGCTTCTTGATGCGGGAGAAAGAGGATGGTGACAAAGCTGGCCTAAAACTCAGTGTTCAAAACCAAAATCATGGCATCCAGTCCCATCACTTCACGGCAAACAGGTGGGGGAAGAGTGGAGGCAGGGACAGATTTTATTCTCTGGGGCTCCATAATCACTGTAGGCAGTGACTGCAGCCATGAAGTTTGAGGACACTTGCTTCCTGGAAGGAAAGCTCTGGCAAACCTAGACAACATATTAAAAAGAGATGCTACTCTGCCGACAAAGATCCGTACAGTCAAAGCTATGGTTTTCCAGTAATGTGTGAAATGGATGTGAGAGTTGGACCCTAAGGACAATGAGCGCTGAAGAATTGATGCTTTTGAACTCTAGTGTTGGAGAAGACTCTTGTGAGTCCCTTGGACAGCAAAGAAATCCAACCAGTCCATCCTAAAGGAAACCAGTCCTGAATATTCATTGGAAGGACTGATGTTGAAGCTGAAACTCCAACACTTTGGCCACCTGATATGAAGAGCTGACTCATTGGAAAAGACCCTGATGCTGGGAAAGACTGAAGGCAAAAGGAGAAAAGGGTGGCAGAGGATCAGATGTTAGATAGCATCACTGACTCAGAGAACATGAATTTGCAGGTACTGTGTTAAACTCTGACGATCGGAAAAATAAAATGAAGATGATGTAAGATGCCTACTCCCTGTTCTTCAGGAGCTTCTAGCCCAGAATTCACTGTCTCACTAGCTCACTTACATGGTATTACTGTGGCCGCATGCTGCTCTAAAGTTTTGTTGTCATTTAGTCTTTACAGTGATGGCAGCCACTCCAGTATCTTGCCTGGAAACTCCCATGGACGGAGGAGCCTGGTGGGCTGCAGTCCATGGGGACGC
The DNA here is from genome assembly GCA_006408675.1 of Madoqua kirkii. NCBI lineage: Eukaryota > Metazoa > Chordata > Mammalia > Artiodactyla > Bovidae > Madoqua > Madoqua kirkii. The sequence continues at coordinate 19,208 of SJYC01069176.1, forward strand.
ACAGAGTCAGACACGACTCAGTGACCTCACTTTCACTTTTCACTTTCATGCACTGGAGAAGGAAATGGCAGCCCACTCCAGCGTTCTTGCCTGGAGAATCCCAGGGACGAGGGAGCCTAATGGGCTGCTGTCTATGGGGTCACACAGAGTCGGACATGACTGAAGTGACTTAGAAGCAGCAGCAGCAGCAGCAGTCTTTACAGTGATCATTTGAGGTAGGGGTAAGCAACTGAGGAGCAGAGACGTTAGATAATTTGCCCAAGCTTAAGAGGCAGGGAGAACTGGGCTCTGGACACAGGTGGTCTGACTCCAAAACCCTTGCCTTTCACCAGGATGGTCTGCCCCTCCTGGGGAAACTGAAGTGGCTTGAGGCTGGTCGTTAAGAGTCCAGTGTAATTGGTGCTGGAAGGTAAGGAAGTGCTCAGGCCCCTATGCACAGAGCAGGAGTCTCCAACTCAACCTGGGGAAGTGCCAGAAGGACCTCATTCTCCTGTGGTCGTGCTCTCAAGGCACATGGCCTTGCATTTGCGCATAAGGATACTGGGCTGAGTCAGCAGATTCCATTTAAGAACCACAGTACTCAGTGTATCATTTAAGTCTGAAGTTGAGGGCTGCTTATCCATCTTCATGGAGAACATGCATTTTCCCTCCCTTCTTGGTAGAAATGAGCAGGAGAGATGCAAAGCTGGTTGATGAGTGTTAGCCTTATAGAGGAAGGTAGGGTTTTTTCTTTCCCTCTGCAAAGAAATAACTAGTAGTGGTAGCAAGGAAAGCTCGCGTCTCAGACCGTAGCTCTGGATGGGCTATTCAGCTCACGTGGGGTTTCTCCCGTTCTTCAGATTCTCTCTTCCTCCTGTCCAGTCTGCAGGTGGCCGTCTCTGTACATTTATAACCAGGCTGTAAATAAAGTGCTGATGGAAGCTTGCTGCCTGGATCCCCTGGGGATATTTAGCATTTTGTCTTGTGAAAAAGGAGGATCAGAGGTACAAATTCTCCATACTTCTCCATGCTGCCCTTTTTCAGGTAGAAGAAGGTGATGTCTCAGACACAAACCTCAAGAAAGAGGTTTGCGAGGTGGGCAGAGTTGTCCGTGGGAGACAGGAGAAGGCCAGAGTCAAAGGCGGACTTGTAACCATGGCCAGCTATGCTGCCTCTAACTGCTACAGAGTGGGCACGTTTCTTCATTTCTATCGCTTCATTTATAAACAATGGGAATGATAATAGGATTTATTACAGGGGTTTTGTTTGGGTTGAATAAGCTGAGGGGGCATATTGTAGATCCTGGCTGCTATGAATGTTCTCATGAACGTTCTTGAGCTTTCTTCAGAGGCTCTGGGGCTGCTTCTGTTCCCTGTCTGCCCACACATCAAGTCATTCATCTAAGAGAGGTGCTGGTAAGTGCTGATTCACTTTCTAAGGGGCACAGGAAATGAAATATTAATTGGGGATTAATATTGAGCACTCAAGAGTAAGAAAGAGTCCAGGCAGAAAACTGTCGACTTAAAAAGTAGTCACAACCTAGAAGTTGAGAGTTATGCTTTATTTGGTGGGAATTTTTAGGACTTCAAGTCCAGGAGACAGCATCTCAAGTAACTCTGAGAGAACTGTTCCAAAGAGGTGAGAGAGGAGTCAGGTTGCATAGAAGTTTGCAGCAAGGGGCAAGTAGTCTGAACACTGAAAGATTATGGCTAATTGAGGAAAACCAGGTATCTCATAAAGAAGACTGAGTGCTGAAGAATCGATGCCTTTGAACTGTGGTGTTGGAGAAGACTTCAGAGTCCCTTGGACTGCAAGGAGATCCAACCAGTCCATCCTAAAGGAAATGAACCCTGAATGTTCATTGGAAGGTTTGATGCTGAAGCTGAAGCTCCAATACTTCGGCCATCTGACACGAAGAGCTGACTCACTTGGAAAGACCCTGATGCTGGGCGAGATTGAAGGCGGGGAAGAGAAGGGGATGACAGAGGATGAGACGGTTGGATGGCATCAGCGACTCAATGGACTTGAGTTTGAGTAAACTCCGGGAGTTGGTGATGGACAGGGAAGCCTGGTGTGCTGCAGCCCACGGGTTCCAAAGAGTTGAATATGACTGAGTGACTGAACAAAAACAAGATCTCTCAAGTTAGGGAGTTTAGCGCTTTTCTATGTGTGGGAAGATACAAGAGTCTGGGGGTACTGAAATCATTCCTTTCACGCGCATCTCTGCTCTCTGGGGCCAGCGTCCTGGGATCTGATCATTCACATCCTCAGTTCCTTGCTCACCTTAGGGAGTGGTGGTGGCTTGTGGCAGCTCGACGGCTACCTGATAGCAAGCATGGTTCTCTCTGGGTTCAGAAAGCCACCTGTGGCGGGCTGGAATCGAGGATGACTGTGACATCCTGGTTTATTGATATGGCAGGAAGCGCTCCATTCACAAAGCTACAATGAGCGCAAGATAGCAGAAGCATCCCTTTTTCATGACGTGATTAATCATCTGTTAAATCTCAAGCTCTCTCCAGTGCAGTGGTGATGGAAAGAGTAATCCTCTTGGATTTTGCTCACACAGCAATGAATCAGAATTCCAGGAACTGTTTTTCTAGCCCAGTGGAAAAAAATATATATGTATTTTCCCCCCAGAAATTGAGTAGACTCATCTTTGATAGGAATAATCTCAAATGCAGGGAGAGTGGGGCATACTTCAGACATTCTCCTTAGGACCAGAGTGATTTTTCAACGTCACTTGGCAAATATGTTTCTCAGTCTGGAGAGGCTGAGTCCAAACTGAGATGAAAGAGTGACAGTTAGTTCATCTGAAAGTTTATTGATCTTTTCAGAGTAGACACATGTATCTCTGCCTCCTTGGAGTACTGGATGCTTTCAGATTTCTCTTATTTCATCCATGCATGTAGTCAAAGAAAGAAAACTAATTCTATGTGGTAAGGCACAATTTGAAAGGTAAAAGGGCTCCTCCCAATATATCTTGGTCCCACATGACAGTGTTTGACTAGGTGAATCATTAATATATTCCCAGGTGCTAAGGAACCGAGTTATAGAACTTCCCTCTGCAAAGAAATAACTAGTAGTGGTAGCAAGGAAAGCTCGCGTCTCAGACCGTTTGCACGAGCTAAGAGGATCTGCGATAGGGAGAAAGAGGCCCGCAGAGGATGGAGGGAAGCCGCCTTCCTAGCATTTCGGATGATGATCCTCCAGGTGCCAAGGCTGAGCATCTGCTTGCTGGCTTGGCCAGGCAGGAGATGTGTGATCACGGGCACGATCCTCGTTGCTGTCTCGTGTGTCTCTGGGGGATGCCTGTGTCACAGGTCACCATGAGGGTCCACTGAGTTAATCTATGCACTGGCAAGTACTTAGGATTCCTGTTATTATTAATATCATTGGGTATGAGAGGACAGGGCAGGCTGTCTGAAGCTATATATCCATCAGAAAGTTCCGACAGGAGCCCTGGAAGGCAGGGTCCCTTCTTTAAAGCCTTTAGTAGATGCATGTGACTGTGCTGGGTCTTAGTTGCAGCATGCGGGATCTTTCGTTGCAACGTGCAAACTCTTGGTTGCAGCACGTGGGCGCTAGTTCCCTGACCAGGAATCGAACCCAGCCCCCCCACCCCTCGGCACTGGGAACACAGAGTCCTAGCCACTGGCCCACCAGGGAAGCCCTTCCTTCATTTTAAACACGAGAAAACCGGGGCTCGGGCAAGCCGAGTACCTTGCATGGGCTAGACGTGCGCACTTTACCCGTAAACTTTCCCCGTCGCAAGAGGAATGTGTGAAGTGCTTATTCTCTTTTTCTGCGCTGAGGACTTCTTGGAATCAAGAGGTGCCTCGCTGGGAGGGGGCTCCAGTGCTCCTCTCGGATACCCCCCTGTGCTGTTGTTTGAAGGACTTGTGTGCTGTGGCTCTGCCCTGGGATGTGAAGCAGCCTTTCATTCACTTCTGCTGCTGAAATATTGATATGTGAAATGCTTCTGAAGCAGGAGGAGTAAAAAGCCACCGCGGCGAACAGATTAATTTCGGACTTCCCCTTCTCACCCGGGGCCCCTCCGCCGCAGTTGTGCGAGGCGCTGGGAGGATGCTGTACCCTGTTACCCTGTTGTGGGGCTTGGAGTCATTGGGGGCGCTTCTGACTGTGATGACTGCGGGTACCCACCGCCTTTCTCCGTCTCCCAGGGCTTGTGGCTTTCCTTCTCTCCACTAACGGCTGAAAGCGCGCCTGCTCTGAGGACATTTATGAAACCGCTTCCCCACCCCCCCATCTTGCCTCGACCCCTGGCTGCATATCTCCTTCCTAAATCCCTTTGCTGGCTGTGCCCCCCTGACATGAAGAATGCAGAAAGCCTGGAGCCGCCCTGTGCCCTGGGCCGAGGTCCTTTCCTTTTGCCCCCGAGCTGTAAGCATCAGTAAGAAGACCGCGTGTCCTGCAGTCCGGGCTGACTCATGAACCAAGCCGCTTTCCCTCTGCGAGTGTGGACACTACAGCAAAGTGTCCCCGCGGTCGTGGCGTCGGTGCGGATGCCTCCAAGCGGCCGCCTTCCTCAGTCTCAGGCAAGCCGAGTGATTACTGCCCCACCTCTGTTTGTCTTCCTGCTGGTGCCACGTGAGGAAACAGAGAAACAGACGATCTCACGGGGTGCACAGATCACAGAGAAAAGCCACAGACAGTTAGTGGCGCCCTGAGGGCCATGGTTCATCCCGGAGCCGCGCTAAAGCTCACGATGGTATCGCGAACTGCCTGGAACTCTGCTTTACGCAGCCCGGCCTGGCCCCGCGGGACGCCGCTGCGGGGAGCCTGGTGGAGCGCCTGCGGGGCTCCTCACGCCCCCTTCCTTCCCGCCAGCCTCAGACCTGCCTCGAGAGGCTGCAGTCTCCCTGTCCCCCCTTTCTGGGGGTCCTGATGCTGGAGAGGCGGCGGGTGGAGGGGGCAGGAAGGGAGGAGATTCCTTTACTCACTTGTTTTCCAGTTTCATTGAGATTAAATTGACATTTTAGCATTATGGAAGTTGAAGGTATACCATGTGATTATTTGATACACGAATTTATCGTGAAATGATTACCACCGTGGCATTAGCTGACACCTCCGTTGCACACTATATGTGTGTAATTCACTATATTATGTGTCATACACACTATATATGTGTGTAATGCACTAA
>SJYC01069178.1:0-52553 GCA_006408675.1 Madoqua kirkii
GCTGGAAGAGGAGAGCAGGGAGAGCCGGTAACCTTTCTGGCCGCACGTGCCAAGGCGCCCCTCCTTTCTGCTAGTGAGGCAGAGCCTCCTGCAGACCCGGCCCACCCGTGCTCCTCTCTGCACAGCGCTGCCTCTTCTGCTTTTCTGCACCAGGTCAAGCTCAGGGAGGCTTCTGTGGCTCTTCCTGTTCACGCTGTATTTCACACTTGGTGCAAACAGGGAAGTATCTTTTGAAGTTCAAGGTGAGACCCTCACTTTCATAACTGAATTTTTACTGACACTTTCTGAGATTTGCCACCAATGGGCCCTTTAATCATCCTCTGTACTTCTCTATATTTTTTCCCATGTTGCCTCTGCAATCTCAGCTTCTTTGGGTAACACTGACATATATGGTGGAATCTATAGATTGCATCCCTCTCCCAGCTCTGCTGAAGAAGAGTTTGAGAGTTATTAGTAGTGAAGTCACATTGCAATAAAGATTCCCATTCAGAAGAATGGGAGATACACAGCCGTCAGCAGTTCATAGCAGTGATGGCCAAACAGAAGGAGACTCTTCTGTGCTCAGTGGGCGGATTCTTGCATTAACATTTGTTTATATTCTGTGGGAGGAAATCTCTCTCACAGTTCAAATCTCTCAAATCTCATAACTCTCTGAGGCCCTCTGTGAGGTTTTTCCTCCTCCTTTTCATAGCCACACATGAGCAGGGTGTTGGAGGGTATGCCTGTTTGGCGGGAATGCATCTTTGGTGATTGTCTTCCTGTTGGTGCACGTTTCAGAAGCTCTGGGTTGTTTTAGAGGCACGGGTTTTTGTCTGTGGTTATAGACCTCATCTTCAGAACCTGTATGATTTTTACCTTGTTGCATTCAAGAAAATTATGTGCAGTAAGGAAACTTAGAGTGAGAAAGAATTGTCATTCCTTTTTAGAAAGTCTTGTATTATAATTTCTGGCATACTAGGTTTGCACTTACAAATCTGCAAGTGTATTAAGATCAGTTATTCCAAGTAGCAGAGGTATAAATTATGCCAGGAAGTCTGGGGCCTAGAAGGCTTTCAGACACTTCAGACTGGATTAGATCATATTTGTCCTCAATCCCATAGCATCCAACAGAGGATGCGAGATGGCATGGCACCATCTGATGTAAAGGGCAAAAAGTGCCGTCCAGCTCAGCACCCCCCGAGGGCATCGCTGTAGCAGACCGGAGAAGACCAGCGTCAGGTTCAACGGTGTGCAGCGGTCTGGATATTAAGATGGGGACAGGTGTCATGTGTCGCTGGGGAATTTACGGTGAAGTAAGTTAGAAGGAGAAAGACAAATACCATATGAGTTCACTTACACGTGGAAACAAATGTATGGCACAGATGAACCTACCTACAAAACAGAAACAGACTCACACAGAGAAAAGACTCGTGGTTGCCAAGGGGGAAGGGGGGAGGGAGTTTGGGGTTAGTAGATAGAAGCTATTCTATATAGAATGGGTGAGCAACAAGGTCCTGTATAGCACAGGGAGGTCTATTCAATATCCTCTGGTAAACCATAATGGAAAAGAATATAAAAAAATGTGTGTATATGTATGTATGTATAACTGAATCACTTGGCTGTATAGCAGAAATTAACACCTTATAAGTTACTATAGCAAAAGCAAAGCAAAGTGAAGTCACTCAGTCGTGTCCGACTCTTTGCAACCCCATGAACTGTAGCCCACCAGGCTCCTCCGTCCATGGGATTTTCCAGGCAAGAGTACTGGAGTGGGGTGCCATTTGCTTCTCCAGGGGATCTCCCCAACCCAGGGATCGAACTCGGGTCTCCCACATTGTAGGCAGACATTTTTTACCATCTGAGCCACCAGGGGAGACTCATAAGTAACTATACTTAAATTTAAAAATTAAAATTAAATTAGAACCATAAAAAAAGAAAGAAATTCAGTAACGCGCATGGGCGTGGCCACAGTCCTGAGTTCAGAGATGGGCAGGCTTCCTGGATTAGGCCAGTAAGCGAGTGCATTCCTACAGGGGCTTTTGCGTGAGTTTTGGAGGAAACGACTTCTTTTTCTTACTGGAGGTAAATCGGGAAAAAGGTAAGTCCAGGACCCTGCTGTCCATTTCCTTCTCTTGAGGGGTTTTTCTGCCTAGAGGTCAGCTGATAGTGGAGAAGCCGAGTAACAGAGGAAGAGTCGTAAGTGAGGTCCCGCTTGCCCCCTCTGAGCTGGGGTGAAGCCGCCCATGGAGAGTTAATACGTGTTAAGCATCCTGCGCTGGGCTCTGTCATGCTTTGGGTTTTCTCTCACCTAATGAAAAATCCTAACAAATGCACACTTACGGCTCAGAGATCACAGAAGGCCACTAAGTGTCCTCTGACCTCAGAGCCCGGGCTGGACCCTGCTGGCCACGTGGCCAGCGCCTCCTCCTCCTTCGGGCTCCTTGCTCTTGGTTTCAAGTCTTAGATGGAGCTTCCTGTTGGATAAGCCCCTGGGTTTCCACGTGCTGGTGTCCTGGCAACCGCGGATGCTGTTGCCTCTATAGTGGGAGGATGGATGCTGTGTCACACCTGGGCAGAGGACAGGGACCTTTCCCAGCATCTGAGGGAAGATGGAGGCTGAACAGGAAACTGCTGCACAGCATGCAGGAGACAAAAACAAAAATAAAAACAAAAGCCAAAACCCAAGGCCACTTCAGGGTCACGGCTCAGTGTTCGAGGGAGGGATCGCATTCTTTTCTATCCAATGGGAAAGATGCTTTTTTTTTTCCCCTCTCACTCTGTCTTAATTGAAAAATAATGTGTTGTGAGGTGAACACTTTAGCTGGCTAAATTTTGACTGCAGGGTGGAAAGTTTTAGAAAGTCGCACCATTAGAAATTTCTAAAGAAACCAGGAGTACAGTATTAGAAAGAACAATAAGGTGAGGAGATGACGTTTTCTCATAATTACTTAGTGGCAAATTCATTCATTACAAGTGGTAGCAAGGCTTTTAAGAACACTAAGAGCCTGCTAATTTTTCCTCTTCTTTCTGAGACGTTTTTCATTATTTAGAACTCAGGCAGTAGGGCGTTTGGAGCCGAGGAGCTTTTTTATTCCTTGTGAAATACGCACATGTTAGCGTGCTTGCTTGAGCTCACACAACGTGCTAATTAGAAAGAACAATAAGGTGAGGAGATGACGTTTTCTCATAATTACTTAGTGGCAAATTCATTCATTACAAGTGGTAGCAAGGCTTTTAAGAACACTAAGAGCCTGCTAATTTTTCCTCTTCTTTCTGAGACGTTTTTCATTATTTAGAACTCAGGCAGTAGGGCGTTTGGAGCCGAGGAGCTTTTTTATTCCTTGTGAAATACGCACATGTTAGCGTGCTTGCTTGAGCTCACACAACGTGCTACGTAATTCTGTAAACATATTACTAAGGTTCTTTGGAAACACATCATCTTTGATGGTTCTGTTGGATCTACTATCAATCTTGTAATCACATGTTGTTGCAGGCTTAAGTGGTTTTTACTTCTGTGATAGTGTGATATCACAATGAAAATCTTAGTTCTCAAAGGACGCTCTTCATCTCTGCTTGTTTTCTTGGCAAGATTCCCCAGGGGATGCTGTGTCAGAGGGCCTGAATCTTTTCAAGCCTTGCCAAGTCGCTCTCCAGAAAGACTCTCCTGAGCCACGTGAGGTTATGTGCTATTCAGACACAAAAAATGTGCTCATTATGTAGAATGTATATACAGAGACCTTAGGAATAATAGTCTTTTCCTGAAAAGCGGTGATACTACTCAGTAACAGAGGTCCCTTTTATCTGAAGGTATCAAAGCACTTTTTTTTTTGACAAGATTTTATTGCGCTCAGCTATACATGAAGATCTACAAATGTGTGGTAAGAGGGGAACACGTTCAAGCTCTTCTCCAAACCAGGAGTCACGCCAGAACACTAGACTGGTGTCCTATTTGAGGTCACCTCTCACCCTGTCCCCTTTCTCAGTAACTAATTTTTATTTGTTGACTGTGCAGGGGGTCTCCAGGAAGTATACTTTTTCCTCAGCTGGAGGAAGCTATCTGCAGGTTCTTCCCAATGGACATGAGTCTGGTTAAAGTCCGGGAGCTGGTGATGGACAGGGAGGCCTGGCGTGCTGCAGGCCATGGGGTCACAGAGAGTCGGACGCAGCCTGGCGACTGAACAGCAACAGTAGGTGCCAGGAGCTGTGCTCCTCGTATATCATCTCACTCAGTTTCACATTAACTCTCATTTGCCTCACTTTACTAACGAGGGGACTGAGACCCAGAGCTTGTCTAATATCTCAAGGTTAGTAAGCCACAGAGCCCCACTTTATCCACCAGGACCAGCTACATAAGCACAAAGCCTAGTGTCAAGTGAAAATGCAGTCTCTTGTTAAAAAACAAAAAATGATTAAGAGCCTCAGAATGACAATAGCGGGGCATTAGACCAAGAGCGAGGCCCTTTTAAGTGGGGACGGTGCGTGACTGCCACGCACCCATGAACGCACAGCCTGGCTTGAGAACGTTTGCTCTAACCCAAACCCCAGAGCCGAACAGCGCACGGTTCGGCCAAGATTTGACTTTGGCACGTAAATAGCAGACGGGAGGGTTCCATGTGCGCTGCTCAGGCCCTCGGCCTGTGTGGACACCAGCTTTGTCTTCAGAAAGGGCTCGGGCTCTTTTCTGGCCAGGGGGTGACCGGCGCTGAGCGCTGCTGCAGGCTGTCTCATTCACAGCAGAGTGTTCTCGCTAGGCTGGTCTCCTCCTGCCAAACGTCATCAGAAGCCAGCTGGTGGAGGATCCCCGGGGCCTTCCGCTTTAGGAAGGCCACTTGTAATGCTCTGGGCTCCATCTGCCTGGCCCACAGCTTCTCACCCCCCAGACCCACACCCCAAGTCCCGCCTTGGGCCCCCTGTGCCATCCAGCCGGTCCAGCCTGGGGCACAGGCATTGTGTTCGTTATCTCGGTGCTGTGGGAGCACGGTGGAGTTTCTGGGGAGAAAACAGGAAGCAGCTCTCTTTTCTCCTTGGACTTAGTTTTGCGGGAGACGCAAAGTAATTCCTTCCCGTAGAAAACCCAGGCAAGGTGATAACTGCAGATCCTTACTGAATGCTTACTCTGGGCCTCCTGTTTCACTGTGGATTTACTCTCTAAAGGGTCCTCAGGCTTCACAGGTAGCTCTTAAGCTGTAAGGTAGGTGCTATTAATAGCCCCCTCCTTCAGACAAGGAAAGTGAGCCAGAAAGGTAAATTGCCCACGATCTGAGAGTTAGCAAGTGGAAGGATCAGAGTAGAATTTTAACTTCCTGAGTTCTCAGGCCCCGTGACACCTTACTTCAAAGTTCTGTCAAGCCTTCAGGAAGAACGGGCAGAGAAGTCTCGAGGGCCCAGTACAAACAGAGGCAAAAATCCAGGACTGTGTCCTTCCTGTTGCCTCAGATCAAAATTCCAAAAAGTAACTTATGCAATTTTCTTAGAGCAACAGGGTTGAGTGTCAAACTGGAGAACAGCCTCTCCATATAGTTCATCAGAGGCAGGGGACACAGACAGACAGACAGACACACAGACAAGATACAGCGTAACTCAAAAATGGTGATTACTTTACATCCAAAGTGAAATGATGGCCTTAAACAAGCTACTCGAGGCTTGAAAGTGAGCCGCTCGGTCGTGTCTGACTCTTTGCAACCCCATGGACTATAAGTCCATGGAACTCTCCAGGCCAGAGTACTGGAGTGGGTAGCTGTTCCCTTCTGAAGGAGATCTTCCCAACTCGGGAATCGAACTCAGGTCTCCCTCATTGCAGGTGGATTCTTTACCAGCTGAGCCACCAGGGAAGCCAAAGAATACTGGAGTGGGTAGCCTCTCCCTTCTCCAGGGGGTCTTTCCGACCCAGGAATCGAACTGGGATCTCCTGCACTGAGGGGAGATTCTTTACCAACTGAGCTATCAGGGAAGCCCCTCGGCACACCAGGCCTCCCTGTCCACCACTAACTCCCGGAGTTCACTCAAACTCATGTCCATTGAGTCAGTGACGCCATCCAACCATCTCATCCTCTGTTGTCCCCTTCTCCTCCTGCCTTCAATCTTTCCCAGTATCAGGGTCTTTTCCAATGAGTCAGTTCTTCGCATCAGGCGGCCAAAGTATCCCCTATTCAAGGCTCATTTGAATATGCCTTTCTTGAGTGCCTGAGAACTTTGCTCTAATTTTAGTGTCCTAGCCTTCGAACAGAGAGGGCGATGGCACCCCACTCCAGTACTCATGCCTGGAAAATCCCATGGATGGAGGAGCCTGGTGGGCTGCAGTCCATGGGGTCATGAAGAGTCAGACATGACTGAGCGATGTCACTTTCACTTTTCATTTTCATGCACTGGAGAAGGAAATGGCAACCCACTCCAGTGTTCTTGCCTGGAGAATCCCAGGGACGAGGGAGACTGGTAGGCTGCCGTCTATGGGGCTGTACAGAGTCGGACACGACTGAAGCGACTTGGCAGCAGCAGCAGCAGCAGCCTTCGAAACCCAGAAGGAGGAGCCCAGTGTAATAAGACCCAGACTACTGCTTACACTTTGTTTTGGAAGCACACGGCCGACTAGTTTCCCGCACATTTTCCTTGAGCCCCTCCAGACCCAGGCTTGGTGATGTTAAGTGAGTCTGATAACCAGGTGAAGGTGGTGGTATTGGATTGGAGCCTCCTCTTCCTGCTTTGCTCTCAGGCTCTTTAGATGATGGGAATGGCCCCTGAGCACAGTCCTGACCCGAGCGTTGGAGCAGATCCTCTCTAAAAGCTGGTGGAAGGGGTACAGCACTTGTTAAGGTTAATAAGATGCCAGCTCTGCAGATTCAAGGCCTCAGTGTGTCTCCCTGTGCCTGCAATGTGCTTCTTTCTGAGATATTCAAACTAAAACATAATCGGCTTCCTTGACGGTAATCAGGCAATTGGGAGATAGTAAATTTATGGCCAGGGCCATCAATGTTTCCATAAATTATCAGAATATTTCCAGGTATCACCATAATCCTCCAGGAATTGGAGCTGTATAGGCGCCTGTATTCCTTTTTACAGGGCTGTGTTAATGTAAATCAGATTATTCTAGAGGGAAATGCTGACAGAATGATTTTGTCCAAGTTCCTGAAAACACCTGAAGAGAGTTCAGAGCCTTTTTTTTTCCCCACAAATAAAAATCATGGTGAGTCAAAAAAAGCAAGATTAGAAGGCTGGCCTGAACAGTCATTCAAAAAATAGAAGCTATATAATTTAGATGATCTGTGATAAGAGGTTTGAATGATTCTGACTTGGAAAACTGAACAGGAGAATAACCGGGCGGCTCAGCACCCAGAGGCAGGAAGCAAGAGTGAGTCCTTCAGGCCCACAGGAGACTGAGCGATGGACCAGCCGTCAGCATCATCGTTCCTTGACGCATTCCCCGCGTGCTAATAACCATGAGCCCAATAACTCACCTGCTGTGTGGGTTAGAGATAGACTCCCCTTCAGCTGCGCTGTGTGAGAGAATGTTAAGTTAGGTGACTAGCTAGACACTAGTTAGCGTAATATTGCAACACTCACTGGCGTACTACCGAGTAATTTAGAGTCTCGTCTCTGTATAATGTGTGTTAATGCTATACGCCTTTTTCTTCCAGCACCACTGTCTTCAGTCCTGTCAGAGAGTAAGCCAAATATTCACTAGTTACTTACCTAACTGCAGAACTCTCGAGAATGAGGATGTGGGTGTTTCTGAAGCACTGTCTGAAACAAGTGAATAGATGTGGCTATCGAGGATTGTTTTGTGTTTACACATCCATTCCACCACCAAACCTTTAGTTCCCACCTGAATCCAAGAATCCTTGGATTCTTGGTGCAAGAAGTGGGTGGGTCGGGGTGGGCAGGACTCAGGTGACGTGGAGTTCCCAAGGAAGAGAAAGAGACCCAGGCAGAGCTCAGCATCCTGGTCCATCCTGAGAAGGGGCCCTCAGCCTCCCCTCCTCCACTCCTGACTGTTTTCAGCCTTCTCAGGGCAGGGCTGTGTGATCCAGGGGTCCTTTCTGAATTCGTCCTAGACCACCCATCCTCCTTAATGTGGAACGCCCATCACCCTGAGAAGGCAAATGCAGGAGACAGCCACAGTCCGGCCCGTGGAGGGGATGGCCACAGGATGAGGCTGGACAGGAGAAGCTCTTTCCAAATCTAAAAAAGTAGTGGTAGATCCTCCTCAGGTGCCCAGTGTCCCTAAATCAGACACACCGAAGATGTCTGATGTTTCTGAAATGGTGGTACCATTTTCCACCAGAAACGCAATTCTAGATAACCACACATCTCCTAAAATGTCATCTAGTGAAATACATGTCATCTTATCAGATTCTGGAAACCTGGACCCTCTTGAAACTGTATGCAGGGAGAGAAAGAAGAGTCGCAGTGGAACGCTACTCTCAGTTTTGTAGGGCCTTCAGAATGGAGCTCTCCTAAAATTCCTGCGGCTCAGGGTGGGGATGAGGCAGCCCTCTAGGAAGTCAGGGTCTTTGGCACCGTGCTCTGATTTCTCTGCCGCTTCACCGCTCTCCCTCTCTCTTTTTAATATTTCTCACCAGGGTATGGGAATATTGCTCCAAGCACTGAAGGAGGCAAAATCTTTTGTATTTTGTATGCCATCTTTGGAATCCCACTCTTTGGTTTCTTATTGGCTGGAATTGGAGACCAACTTGGAACCATCTTTGGGAAAAGCATTGCAAGAGTGGAGAAGGTCTTTCGAGTGAGTACTGCGTCTCTTTAAACCCGAACCTCGTGATCCAACTGGCCTTAGCCTGACGGATCCAGAAGCAGTTACCAGGGGTTCATGCCGCCCCTCTCACTTTCAACGGGGTAGTTCAATGTTGTGCTCATATTTTTTTTATTTCGACCCATGGTAGTCACACGTACGGTTCCTAATTCTCGTCTCTTGTCAGGAATCACAACACAAGAGGGTTAAGTGTGGATTTTCCAACTCATATTTTGGAGGCATGTGGCATACGCAGCTTCTTATTAAAGAAGGAGGCTGTGTTTTTTAGCCTACTGGCAATGAAGTGCTCAGGCACTCAGCTGTGTCCAACTCTTTGCGACCGCGTGGACTGCAGCCCGCCAGGCTCCTCTGCCGTGGGATTCTCCAGGCAAGAATACTGGAGTCGGTTGCCATTCCCTCCTCCAGGGAGTCTTCCTGACCCAGGGGTCAAGCCTGTGTCTCCTGCGCCTCTTGCACTGGCGGGCAGATTCGTTGCCGCTGTGGCGCCTGGGGAGCCTGGCAGTAAAGGAGAGAATCGTGAGCCCATCCGTTTTGCTGTTGGAGCTCCTTCTCTCTGTTTCATTTCCAAGCCCGGCGTCTACGGCTGATCCTGGATTCTACGACCTCTCCCGCCTGCAGTTTCCAGACGCTGCTTTGTGTTTTCCTTCTGTCTCCTCATGGCCCCTCCCTCTCTCTTCTCCTGCAGCTGAGTGCTCCCTCAGCAACAGTCTGCTCACATACTAACTCATACTAAGGTGCTGATGATTGCTATTGCCTTAGTGAGCTTTTCTTTTTGAGAATACTCACCTGGAAACAAGGGACAAAAGTCTCAGTGCAAGGGATTTGTTTACTAGAGGTGGCATTCCTGGTATCCGTGACAGGCGTGTGGAGCGATTGGACTGGGGTTTCCACTGCCCTTTAGCTCATACCTGATCATGTAGTTTAACAGAACACTTATTTTGTTTAGGAATAAGATCATTTCTGCTCTCTTTCTCATCTCTTTACTTAATTCTTAAGTCTTTCAAACTTCCTTCAGGGAATTATTTCTTATGCTGGCTTCATATTTAAAAATGGCAATTTGAGTTTTTTATCAGAATCTGGAAATGATGGGCAGAAATAGGTCAGTGATCAGTTCTAAGGCTGCACTTGTTTTCCCCTCTGAGACCAGAAATCATGACATGAACTTCCCTTTAGAAGAATGTAAGGGAGTGCGCCCCTAGAGCAGGTTCATGAATTCTTCCTGAGCTAAGTGGGGAAGTGAGGCGCTGGAGCTGGCTTGGATCCACCCCTAGAACAGGTTCATGAATTCTTCCTGAGCTGAGTGGGGGAGCGAGGTGCAGGAGCTGGCTTGGAGGCGCCCCTTGAGCAGGTTCATGAATTCTTCCTGAGCTGAGTGGGGGAGCGAGGCGCAGGAGCTGGCTTGGAGGTGTCTTCTGTGAGCTCAGGAACTTTGGATGAGCTGCCTCAGTTTGCATGTGTGCTCGCTAACTCGCTTTGGTCGTGTCTGACTGTTTGCCGCCCCGTGGACTGCAGCCCGCCAGGCTCCTCTGTCGTGGGGATTCTCTAGGCAAGAATACTGGAATGAATTGCCATGCCCTCCTCCAGGGGATCTTCCAGACCCAGGGATCAAACTTATGTCTCCTGCACTGCAGGTGGATTCTTTAGCACTGAGCCACCGTGGAAGTCCCTGCCTCAGTTTACTCATCTGCAAAATGGGATGGAATTCGAATTTACTTTGTAAGGTCTTGGTGATGGTGAAATGGAATAATGTTTGGAAAAGAGCTTGGCACAGGGCCGGACACAGAGTTCAATGCCGCTCAGTGTCTGTCTCCCAAAGGGGGCACTTGTTGGTAAGCAGGCCACCCGTTAGAATTTCATGAGTGGCTCGGTGACATGGGGGTCTTCCTGGAATGTTCCACAGCCTTTGGCCTGAGTTGCTGGCTGGCCAGCCAGCCTTGTTAGAGTATGCACCTGGGCTCCGTGGTCACCATGGAAACCATCAGATGCTCTGGTCTTCCTACACTAGACATGGCAACCTTGTTTCCAAGGGCTGTTTGAACTTCTCAGAGGTGGCCTGTTAGCCATGGCCTCATGGCTTCTGAGTTAGGGGAAAATGAATCTGGTGGCTTGAACACTCATAAGAACAGAATTCAAGTGGAGAAATGTCTGATCTGGTGTTTTTATTTTTATATCGCTTTTCTAGATCTGAGTTTATTTGTGGAAAGGAAAGATCAGACTACAAGCTTTTGAAATTCCCCCTTAGCAAAAATAAAAATTTGGAAACTGTATTCTAAATGAAGGAAGAGGTTGCAATCATTTTGACGGCATCTGCTCCTGAACTTGGGGACTTAGTTCCCCTAATGAATTTCTTACTGCAAGTAGAGAGGGACGGTTCTCCTTCCCCTTAAAGCTGCATCTCAAATGGATCATTACCAGGACTCTGGGGCAGAGCCTTCAGAATCTCACGTTTCATTTTATGCTGATGGCCTGCTCAATTCCTTGCGGTGCCATCAAAGAGCGGGAGTCTTTCAGGAAGGAGCTGGCAGTATATTACTGAATGGGCAGCAGGCGATGGGTGCGCCTCTGCAGAACATTGGAAGGTGCTGTGGCTGGGTGTCTGAGTTCCAGGAAGACTATGAGCACAGCTCCTCAATCTCCAAACAAGTGATTCTGCCCCAGTTCGCTTGCTGTGTCCAGTTTTGGTAGAAAGTCTCAAAGCTCTTGGCTGTTCATTTGAACTACATCTAAAAGGCCACTTACTCTCGAAAAGTGGACATGCTGGTTGCTCAGTCGTGTCTGACTCTTTGCAGTCCCAGGTACTGCAACGCACCAGGCTCCTCAGTCCATGCGATTTCCCAGGCAGGACTACTGGAGTGGGTAGCCATTTGTTTCTCCAGGAGATCTTTCCTACCCGGGGATTGAACCTGGGTCTCCTGCACTGCACGTGGATCCTTTGCCATCTGAGCTACCAGGGAAACCTATTTTGAGAACTAAAAATTGTATAAAGCAACAAAGCTTGGGGGTGTGAATTTTTGGTTCCCACGAGGGTGATCTATTCATTTTTCACTTCTTGGTGATGCAGCCTTTTCCTTCACCTGGTATGTGGAAACAGAGGATTTTTAGTGGAATAAAGGTAAAATATACAGTCTAGGTGCCTAGATTCTCAGATGACATGGTTTGAATTCTTTTATCCCATTCCAGGTGTGAGCCTCATTTTAAAGAACTGTTGAGAGTTATTGTATTAATATTATATAGAAATGCCAAAAATATTCTTAAATATCCGACTGTTGGGGGTTTTATGGGGTGAATAAGTGAAAACTCCTTTTTCCCCCCTCTGGAATTATGAACTAATTGAGAAATAGATACAGAAGTCAGATGGAGATTAAAAGGCCAGCTTTTGTGCTAATAAGCTCATCAGAGAATGTAGTTTTCGCTTTGATGCCAGAAGGACTTACCAACCACTGTCACCCTGATTTAGAAGGATTTCCATGCTCTGTTAGTTTTATATTGCCGTGTAACGGATTAGTGGACGCTGAAGGCAGCACTGGTTTATTAAATCATTGTTGTGTAGGTAAGACATCAGGGCGGGCTTGGCAAAGGTCTTGATCAGGATATCAAGGGCTAAAAAGTCAGTGTTGACCAGGACTGTGTTCTGGATCTGGGGAAGAGTCTGCCTACACACTCATTCAAGTCTTGGCAAAGCATAAGTTCCCTGTGGTTGTAGGGCTGAGACTCCAGTTTCCTTGCTGGTCATAGGGTGGGGGCCATTCTCACCTCCAAGGTGGCATACATCCCTTGGCACAGGTCCCCTCATCTTCGAAGACAGCATGGACTCCTTCCTCTGTCTCAGTGACTTCCCTTCTGTGCTCTCCTGTCAGCTGGAGAAAGCGCTGTGGGTTAAGAGCTCACGCGATTAGATGTTTGTGTGTGTGTCAGTTGCTCAGTTGTGTCCTTCTCTTTGTAACGCCTGGACTGGAGCCTGCCAGGCTTCTCTGTCCATGGAATTCTTCAGGCAAGAATACTGGAGTGGGTTGCCGTTTCCTTTCCCAGGGACTCTTCCCAACCCAGGGAGCGAACCCCGGTTCTTCTGCACTGCAGGCAGATTCTTCACCATCTGAGCCAGCAGCGAAGCCCACAGTTAGATGAGAGGTGAGCTGTCTCACCTTGTCTCTGAAGGTCAACTGTGCCGTGTAAGGTGAGAGTCGTGGGAGTGATCGCTCATCGTGGTCCGGGTTCTGGGGCTCAGGGTGCTGAGTCTTTGGCCTTTTAGAGACCCTGCCTCCCACAGGCCTCCTTGGTGAGGGCAGGCTCTGCTCTCCTCGCTACACCAGAGAGAGCGAGACAGAGTGTAGTTCCTTTGAAGAAAGGTTTCAAACAAGAGAGAAAAGGGGCCGAGCGGAGCCGAGGGAACCTGGCCCCTCCTGAAGAGCCCACCTGGTGAGGGGCCTCAGTGCCCCCTGCCGAGCCCGCCGGGTGAGCCCCTGCCCAGCTGCGCTTGGTGTGAGGAAGCGCAGGAATGTTACTCTGGCTGGCGTTCTTCTACGTGGAATGCGAGGCCAGGAAAATGGGCCTTGCCCCCGTGCCGATTTACAGAGGGTCAAGAATTCGACACAGCTCACACAGGGAGAATCCTGGAGCGAGGTTGCTTCAGGCTTCAGGCATCCTTTCCCAGTAACACGCTAAGGATTCCGGTGCGAGTTCCAGGGTGTGGATTTCCCCGCATGGGATTCTCTGACACCACCTGATGTCTCTCAGTTCAGCTCAAGTCTGGCACTGTCTGCCGGGAATCGGCCTCAGGTCCCACAGGCCTGCTCAGCGCATTAGATGGAGCAAGTCCAGCTTGTTTCTGCGCTTCTGATGAGTGGAGGTTTATGAATCAGAGGTTCCTCCCAACCCCTTCCTTCCTTGGGTTCAGACAGCTTGTTAAAGTGGCTCAGGGAACTCAGGAGGCCAGCTTACTCACTAGGCTACTGCCTTATCACCAGGAGTATTTAAGGGTGTGGATCAAAAGTGAGACACAGAGCTCCACAGCGCAAGGTCCCAAAGCAGCGGCGCTTCCCTGGGATCCGGGGCCTGGCCTGGTGGCGTGTGGAGTGGTCTGGTTTACCACGCTGGAAGCCTTCTGTATCTCCTCCATCTTGAATTTTTATGGTGGTTTCATCCCAGGGGTGTGATTGATTGAGTCGTTGGCCATTGGTGATTGATTCAATTTCCAGCCCCTCTGGAAATTAGGGGTTGGGGGTACAGAGAGGGTGTGGCTGAAATCTTGGCCCTCTGTTCCTGGTTGGTTTCTGGTTTCCCTGGTAACCAACTCCCATCCTTAGATGACCCCAAAGCCACTTCATAACGTAACAAAAGAAGCTTTATGGCTCTTGGGAAATTCCAGGAGTGTTAGGAGCCTTGTGCCAGGAAAGTGAAAGTGAAGTCGTTCAGTAGTATCCGACTCTTTGTGACCCCATAGACTATGGCCTACCAGGCTCCTCTGTCCATCCATGGGATTTTCCAGGCAAGAGTACTGGAGTGGGTTGCCATTTCCTCCTCCAGGGGATCTTCCCTGCCCAGGGATCGAACCTGGGCCTCCTGCATTGTAGGCAGATGCTTTTAGCGTCTGAGCCACCAGGGAAGTCCATAAGACCGTGACCAAATACATCTTTCTTATTCTGAGTCACAGTGTTACACACTCATACCCACCCTTGCTCTCCCTCTGCTCTAGTTTCCTTGGCGCATTAGCTTTTCATCCACAGACTTATTACCATGTGGTCTACAAGATGGCTGCCTCAGGACCAGATAGCGTGTTTCTACTCAATCACATTAAAAAGTTTATTTTTTGAGGTATAGTCGATATTGTTGTTGTTTAGTCGCTAAGTTGTGTCTGACTCTGCGACCCCATGGACTGTAGCCTGCCAGGCTCCTCTGTCCATGGGGTTTTCCAGGCAAGAATACTGGAGTGGGCTGTCATTTCCCTCTCCAAGGGATCTTCCTGACCTAGGGATCAAACCCGTGTCTCCTGCATTGCAGGCAAATTTTTTTTTTTTTTACCGCTGAGCCACCTGGGAAGCCCCTTGACTCTGTCAGAGAAGGTTGGTTTACATACGATGGTCATAAACACCAGCAGCCTCCTCTTCCACCCTCCAAGGCTGCTGCCGCCTGGGCGTTTCTCCAGACGTGAGGGATTTTTAGTGGAACAGACAGGACGTTGCTCTTCAGAGCTTTGGCCTCCAGCCACAACCCTGCCCCACTCAGTCAAAGAGGGCCTGGAATGCACTGTTTGATCTCCAGGAAGGAGAGGGCATGGGTAAACTGATGAGTCCTGTCATGTGCAGCGTCCCTCGGACTACCTGTTGGCTCCACAGGATGACAGGCATCCCTGGGATTTAGATGCAGGTGGTCTACGACTTGCTTTCTGGGGACCACATCTCTAGTGATGCTCATGTTGCATCCAACAAAGATGGAGCCCATGATTTGTTAAGCGACTTGCTTAAAACCACAAAGAGTTGAGTGAGTGAGCCTGGACTTGGGTCGATTTGTAAATATTTATATGACATACAGAAAGCCTGGTGGTTTAGTGGTAAAGAATCTGTCTGCGAATGCAGGAGACATGGGTGCCATCCCTGGGTTGGAAAGATCCCCTGGAGCAGGAAATGGCACCCCACTCCAGTATTCTTGCCTGGAGAATCCCATGGACAGAGGAGCCTGGGGGGCTACAGTCCACGGGGTTGTAAAAGAGTCCACCACGACTTAGCAACTAAGCAACAACATATAGAGTAAAAGCAGTTCTTCCTCGGTTTCCAGCAGGAAATCTGAGCAGTTAGCAAGGAAGGACACTTACTTGGGATTGAGCAGGGCTGACCTTGGTTCCAAAGGAGCTTTTGGAAGTGGGCAGCCTCTGCCTTCCCAGATGTGGGCTGGCCCTTGCTGGGCTGGGCTGACTGTCACCTGATAAGACGCTGTAGGAAACTTGGTCAGATTTTGGACTGGATCTCATTTTCTTGCTCTGAGTTGGACTTTGGCCTCTGGTAAAGAGCAGCTGCCTCTTCATCTGGCAGATCCACTGGCTTTCTGATAGTGCCTCTAAAACCAAGGGACACTTTTCTTCTTTGGCCTTTCCCTCCCAAGAAAACAGCAGAAATGTTTATTTGCCTTTGGAACCGAAGGAGCTTGGCTGTAGCTGACAAATAATGTTACCCTAGGCTTATCAATGCAGTGATCACTTGGGGACTTTCTCAGAAGTTAAATCATCTGCCTGCAATGTGGGAGACCTGGGTTCGATCCCTGGGTTGGGAAGATCCCCTGCAGAAGGAAATGGCAACCCACTCCAGTATTCTTGCCTGGAGAATCCCATGAATGGAGGAGCCTGGTGGGCTACAGTCCACGGGGTCACAAAGAGTCGGACGTGACTGAGCGGGACTTTAGAACCCGCCAAATGCTTAAGACCAGGGTGGTGACAGTCTGAGTCTGGCAATGATGTTGAATTCGTGGGCGAATTAGTCACCTTGGGTTGGAGAAAGGGGCCGGTGGTGAAAGCCCAGGGCTTCAGAGACCCCTGCCGTGTGCCTGGAATGAATCAAGGAAGGGTTTCGAAGAGCGCCTTCGGCCAAAGGCTTCTCTGTTTCTCACCGGGTGTCTTTGAGCTAGGAAACGGCAGTCCACTCCAGCACTCTTGCCTGGAAAATCTCATGGACGGAGGAGCCTGGAAGGCTGCAATCCATGGGGTTGCTGAGGGTCGGACACGACTGAGCGACTTCACTTCACTTGACTTCCACAGCAGTGGGGTGGGCAAAATAATTATTATTTCAAGAAGATAAAAGCTCTTGTTTTGGGAACTGCATGTTGCTCTCAGCTCTGTGGCTTCAGCTATGATTTCCAGCTCTTCGCGTTACTGGTGAGGGTCACTGGGGTACTAGTCAGGCGCACCAGCATCTTGCCTGAAGAGCCAGGGGAGCGGGGAAGGGCCAGATGGTGGGCTGGGAGTGCCTGACGGTGTGTGGGTGGGTGTGTGGGTGAACGTGCATCTGTCCGCCTCTGTGCCATGCCTGTGCCAGCGCATACCGTGTGCACAGTGCAGCCCTGAGAAATAGCCCGTAGGACTGATGTTGCATGGATGCCATGCTCTGCTGTGCTCAGTCGCTCCGGTGTGTCCGACTCTTTGCGACCCGTGGACTGCAGCCCGCCAGGCTCCTCTGTCCATGGGATTCTCCAGGCCAGAGTACTGGACTGAGTTGCCGTTCCCTCCTCCAGGGGGTCTTCCCAACTTAGGGATCGAACCCAGGTCTCCCACATTGCAGGCAGATTCTTTACCGTCTGAGCCACCTGTTACATGGATTTTGATCGGAGAGCAGACCCTGGTTTTAATGCGAACAGGTTGCTTTCTTACTTTTCCTGAGGGGCTGGAAGGGAAGGGAGCTACGTGCCTTCTGAGATTTGCTTGTTTACTTACGGCTGCCCTAGGTCTTCGTTGCTGCCTTTCTCTGCCTCTGGCGGGCGGGGCTGCTCTTAGCCGCGGCGCCCAGGCCTCTCATTGCCGGGGCTTCTCCTGCTGCAGACGAGGGGCTCCAGAGCGTGTGTGGCCCACGGGCTTAGCTGAGATCTTTCTGGACTTGGGATCAAACCAGTGTCTCCTGCATTACAGGTGGACTCTACCACTGAGCCACCGGGGAAACGCTGGTGACTGTTTTAAAATGCAGACAGCTGAAATCATTTAAGAGTATTGTCCCTAATGTTCACTTGGCACTAACTGTATAAGTGACACCCACCAAGCAGACTACACAGCTTCTCTTAATGACAGCCGCACGCAGTTTGTCCGTGATGAAGAAAGTGGAAGTCGCTCAGTTGGGTCCGACTCTTTGCAACCCCATGGACCGTACAGTCTATGGCATTCTCCAGGCCAGAATACTGGAGTGGGTATCCGTTCCCCTCTGCAGGGGATCTTCCCAATCCAGGGAGGGATTGAACCCAGGTCTCCCGCACTGCAAGCAGATACTCTGCCGGGTGAGCTACCAGGGGAGCCCTTGTCCATGATGGTCGGATGGTCCTTCTCTTCTCCCTTCCTCTGATGCAGTCTTGCCCTGCCTCAGCGCTGTGGACATTTGGGCTGGAGATTGTCCTGAGGCCTGTCCTGTGCATTGTGGGTTGTTTAGCAGCTTTCTGGCCTCACTAGATGCCGGTATCATCAGTATCTCCCGTATGAGAGCCCATAATGTATCCAGACATTATTAAATGTCTCCTCGAGGGCACAACTGTCCCAGTTAAGAAGCTTGACTCTGCTGGATTTAAGGGATCGGTTGTGCCACAGGTCCCAAGGGGCACGTCCTGGTCCCCGGGCTGAATCTTCCTCACAAGCTCTCCGGGGCCAGTGCTGTTGCCACTCAGAACTCTCTTCTCTCAGATGGGTCCTTAAAGGGGGCTTTAGAGACTGTAGACTCTGGAAATGAGATTGTTGTCTGTGTGCTGAGTCATGTCTGACTCTTTGAGACCCCAAGTGCTGTGGCCTGCCAGGCTCCCCTGTCCATGGGGTTCTCCAGGCAAGAATACTGGAGTGGGTTGCCATGCCCTCCTCCAGGGGATCTTCTTGACCCAGGGATTGAACCCAGGCCTCCTACTTGGCACCTGCTTACCACTGGCACCACCTGGGAAGCCCAGGAATAAGATCATTCTAGCTAATAAGGGAACATGCCTGGAGGCTTGATTCTGATGATATACCCAAAGACAGTTGGTTCCACTATTCTTCAGCAGCAGACCATCTCAGCACTGTCTCTAGCTAGCCCACCGGGGATTAATCCAGTGTATGATTTCTCCTCTTTCTTGTCAATCTTTTATAACTGGCCAGTGTCCCTTTGGTGTCTCCTGTTGCCATCTGAGATGAATATTCTAATGGCCCTTAAGATGCATCTTCCCAGTTTCCTAAAACAGCAAGACTGTCAAACTGCCTAAAATATAACTACTTAAAATACTGCCTGGATAATTTTTACCTTTTAAACATTTTTAAGGTAGCTTTAACAGAGTCTCTTTTTGTCTTTCTGGCAAACTTTGATCACAGGAAGCTTCTGGGAATCTGACTGCTCCTTTGGGATGGGCATTCACTCGCAAACTTCTGTATGCAGGGATCTTTGTAAGGAGACTAGTCATTTGTCCAGTGGGATTTGGTTGAGGCAGGCTGACTATTGCGGGACTCAGTATGGAAGTCTGGAAATAAAATACGCATGTGTTTTGAGAATTTACTGTATGCTGGACACTGGGTTGTGGGCTTTACCTAGAGTATGCTATCAAGGTCTCAGAGTAAGCTCTATGGTTTCTCCAGTAGTCGTGTATGGATGTCAGAGTTGGACCATAAGGAAAGCTGAGCGCGGAAGCATTGATGCTGTTGAACTTGTGGTGTTAGAGAAGACTCTTAGAGTCCTTTGGACTGCAAGGATATCAAACTAATCAATCCTAAAGGAAATCAGTCCTGAATATTCATTGGAAGGATAGAGGCTGAAGCTCCAATACTTTGGCCACCTGATGCAAAGAACTGACTCACTGGAAAAGACCCTGATGCTGGGAAAGGTTGAAAGCAAGAGGAGAAGGGGACAACAGAGGATGAGATGGTTGGGTGGCATCGCTGCTGTGATGGACATGAGTTTGAGCAGGCTCCAGGAGTTGGTGATGGACAGGGAATTCTGGTGTGCTGCAGTCCATGGGGTTGCAAAGAGTCAGACATGAATGAGTGACTGAACTGAACTGAAGCTCTCAAGGGACCATTCTTACCTCCTTAACTGTGAGACTGGAAAGCTTGAACCGGTTCTGCGAGCTCTCCAGGATCACTCAGTCTATAAGTGACAACAGAGCTTCCAAACCAAGTCTCCCACCCCAGTGAGCACGCGTAGACTTGGCTTTCCCACCGTCCTTCCTTCCCTCTTTCTCTTGTAAGGCAGGGATAGTGTCTGATGGTTCAGAAGAGTCTTTCATGAAAGACCTGGGGACAGACAAAGATGGCTAGTTGAGAAAAAAACTTAATATTGGCACTGTCTTTATCTGCAATCAAAGGGTTTTGGTTTTCCAGCTTCATCTCATCTGTGGACACTTTGAATTGGCCTGTTGCCTCAGATTCTTCTCTCTGCAATGGCTCCAGCTCCCGAATCTGGCTCTTTATTGTCAGACATCTCTTGCTTGGTGTTCTTTTCTCCTGCAGATTAATCCAGGGCCGAAGCCCCCTTGCTCGTGTCTGCTGTGTGATGAACGTGAAGGTGAACTTGTAGAAGAGGGCCTTGTCCTGTCCTGGCAGCTGACTGGTCTGGGCCCGCCTCTGCGAGCGGAGCTGCCAGGCAGACTGCGTTCTCCACTCTTCCATTCATTTCTGTCCCGTGTGCAACCCACTCGATGTTGACAGTAAGAGGAACACACAGCTCTGAGCCCAGCTTCTTGGCAGATGGTCTGTCTTCCTAAGGCAATGCTTGTTTTTTCTGGATTTATCAGCCTGCCTCAGTGGTTTTGAGAAGCCGGGGTTTGAGGGCATTAATGTCAAGATTTTAACTCCCACTGGGGATTTAACTCAGTGTTAAACTCATGGAAGGGCTTCCCTGATGGCTCAGTGGTAAAGAATCTGCCTGCAAATGCAGGAGATGCAGGAGACACGGATTCGATCCCTGGTTTGGGAAAGTTCCCTGGAGAGGGAAATGGCAGCCCACTCCAGTCTTCTTGCCTGGAGAATCCCATGGACAGAGGAGCCTGGTGGGCTACAGTGCATGCAGTTGCTAAAGAGTCAGACATGACTTAGTGACTAAATAACAAGGACAGACTCCAGGAGAGTGGTGGAAGACGCTCTTCCTAAGCCACCCTCCAACTGAGGAAAGTCTCTGGAATGTTTGTATGGGTATTCCTTACCCTCTGGGTCACGCCCATGAAAGAGATGGCTGCCTCCTAGAATCCCAGGGAATTGGGGAAGAAAACATTGCATTATTTGTTTCTTTTCTTGGCCAAGTCACGCAGCATGTGGGATCCTAGTTCCCCGACCAAGCATCGAGCCTGGGCCCCCCGCACTGGATGCATGGAGTCTTAACCTCTGGGCCACCAGGAAAGTCCCACAAAAACATTTTATATCTTTGCATTTTGAAAGTACTGACAGTCCAGTAGCGCCTTAGTGTGTACGGTGACTGGTTTTTAAAACTTCAGGCACTTCTGAGTTATGCATTTAATCCAAGAATTTTATTAGTGCTCATATTTTTATTAGCGTCATAAAAGCAGCCTACTGGGTGGATGGTTTCCCGTGCTCGCCCGTCATCACCAATTTTCACAGGATGGTTTGGGTCTTTGGAGGACACTCATATAATAGAATAATAATCCTTTACCCTTTATAGAATTCTCTTTTTTAATATTACGTTTATCAATATTAAAAAAAAAACACACCTTTTTTTCTTTTACACTTAGCCTCATGCTAGTTCTGTGAGCCAAGCAAGTAATAAAACACTCTAGCCTCTGACAAGTTGCTGTTCAGTCACCAAGTCATGTCTGACTCTTTGCAACCCCGTGGACTGCAGCACGCCAGGCTCCTCTGTCCCTCACTGCCTCCTGGAGTTTGCCCAAGTCCATGTCCACTGAGTCGATGATGCCATCCAACCATCTCATCCTCTGTTGCCCTCTTCTCCTTCTGCCTTCGGTCTTTCACAGCATCAGGGTCTCTGACAAATTAGCCTCCTAAAAACTGAGGGATGCCGTGGTTGACCTGAGTCTGCCCCGTGCAGAGCGGGGTGTGTGGTCTGTGACTGCGTGTCAGTAGTCATTGATAAATTCCAAGCCACTTCTGAACTTCCTGTTTTAGGAGAGGGAGAGTGTTTAGGATACGTCATTACTGAGAGGTGTGCCGGTGCTCTGAACTTAACCCCAAAGAGGCTGTTTCCTTGGGGGTGACAGCAGGCTAGCTATGGTATGGTCGCCCTGCTGAGCAGGTTCATAGCTTCAGTAGAAAGGGCTGCCTGAACTGATGGAGCCCAGGAAATGTACATTCTTGTTAGAGGAAGTACACTTTATTTCGGGGGAGAAAATACTTTGAATTTTATCGATATTTTCTGAGAAGAGCTGCGTTTATGCATCCTAGCACTTTGACTTAATGATTTTGTGCCGTATCTTGAAAGTTTACTGCTGCGTTTCGTCTCTTCTTAAGACAGAGCTGTGGTTCTCAGCCTGTGGATGTGGTTCCCTGAATCTTTCCTTGCATCAAGCATTGTTGGTAGACAGAATAACGCTGTGCTCAGTTGCTCAGTCATGTCCAACTCTTTGAGACCACATGGGCTGTAGCCCACCAGGCTCCTCTGTCCATGGAGACTCTCCAGGCAAGAATGCTGGAGTGGGTTGCCATGCCCTTCTCCAGGGGACCTTCCCAAGCCAGGGGTCAAACCCAGGTCTCCGGCATTGCAGGCGGATTCTTTACCAGCTGAGCCACCAGGGAAGCCCAAGAATACTGGAATGGGTAGCCTATCCCTTCTCCAGGGGATCTTCTTAACCCAAGGACTGAGGCCTGGTCTCCTGCTTAGCAGGCAGATTCTTTACCATCACCAGGAAATCAGGTAATCATCAGTAATCCACTTAAGTTCATTTAAAAATATGATTCCTGGATTCATAGTTCCTTTTTTTCTTTATATGTTTTCATAATCAGTGGGACCTCAGTTCAGTTCAGTTCAGTTGCTCAGTTGTGTCCGACTCTTTGCGACCCCATGAATCACAGCTTGCCAGGCCTCCCTGTCCATCACCAACTCCCGGAGTTCACCCAAACTCATGTCCATCGAGTTGGTGATGCCATCCAGCCATCTCATCAGTGGCACCTCATGTCCTCTTAATGTGTGGGAATTGAGAAATTTTTTAAAATGTTGACAAGTGATTTCCATCATCAGAAAAGCTGACTATAAAAGTAGAGCGCAAGTCTGTCTTTTCAGATCAGCATATTTCTAGAGAATTAACAGTTTTGTTCCGGCCGTAGTCACTGTTTCA
The DNA here is from genome assembly GCA_006408675.1 of Madoqua kirkii. Taxonomy (NCBI): domain Eukaryota; kingdom Metazoa; phylum Chordata; class Mammalia; order Artiodactyla; family Bovidae; genus Madoqua; species Madoqua kirkii. The sequence goes on from SJYC01069178.1 coordinate 22,682, forward strand.
GAGAAGGTCTTTTTCCTTTAAGGTGACCCCAAGAGGATGTTGGGTTCTTCAGGGCCTCCTTCAACTTTTTCTTTATGGCTGTTTTGTTCTAGTGTGGTGAAAGTATACATAACATAAAATTTGCCATTTTAACCATTTTTAAAAATTAACTAAAAAAAAGTCTATTGGCCACAACACACGACATTAGGGGGATCCTAGTTCCCCGACCAGGGATTGCGCCCGTGCCTGCCCCGGGGAAGCTGGTTAGCTGCTGGCCGCAGTGGGGTCCCGCGTTCCAGCCGCCTCCGATGGGCGCTGCAGTGGCGTTAAGGGCACTGGCGCGGTTGTGCAGTCGTCCGCGCCATCCGTCTCCACTGCACCTGAAACTGCCCACTGACCAGTGGCTCCTCCTTCTCCCCAGCCCCCAGCAGTCTCTACCGCGCTTTTTTTCTTTATGAACTTGGCTGCTCTAGAAACTCCCAAGGGACTGGCACAGCACTTGTCCTTTCCTGACCGGTTCATTTCACTTAACACGATGTCTGTAAGGATTCGCTCATGTTGTGGCGGGTGTCAGCCTCACCTTCCTTTTTAAGGCTGAATGTGTTCCCGGGAGATATGGACCACTTCTGCTTACCCAGCCATCTGCCTGTCGGTGGGCTCCTGGGTTGCCTGGCCTTTCAACAATTGGGAGCAATGCCACTTTGACCGTGGATGGGAAAGTGTCTGTTCGAGGCCCTGTTTCTAACTCCTTTGGGTGTGCAGGCAGGGCTGGGATGGCCGCGCATAGGGGGGTTCTGTTTCATTCTGCGAGGAGCTGCGCTCTTTTCCCCCCCACCAGCGATGCAGAAGGCTTCCAGCTGCTGCACACCCCCACCAGCCCTTGTTCTCTCCTGTCCCTTTAACTTTTATAGGCCACGGAGACTGACGTGCTGGCTGGCCCCTTCAGTCCTGGGGGACAGAGTGGACAGGCTGGGCCCCGCCCGCCTCCCTCCCACCTGCCTGCCACTCTCCCTTCTATCCCCGGGCGTGTCCCCACCCGGCGCCCCTGGCCCTGGCCCACTCACCCGGGCCTTTGCAGGCTGCTGACTCCTGGTTTCTGCCCGGCCCTGCCGCTCTGACAGCCTTGCCTTTGCCTCACAGGGATTTGGTCTCCAGCTGCCCACTCTGCCCGCTCCTTCATAGCTCTCCGCAGGTCGGCTGCCTAATCAGTAATCAAATAAGGCCTCCTGTGTTCTCTGTATGGCGGGGGTATATGCCAGTAAAGACAGACAGCCCCTCTCCCAAGGAGGAAACAGACGTGCTGAAGACCAGGGTCTGTCATGAAGCCAGGGCCGGGCAGATGGCCTCGGAAGTCACTCAGCTTCAGGGCATAAGCCTTGAGCTGTCACTCACCAGCCGTGTGACCCCGGGCGGTGCCTCAGGTTCCTTGTTTGAAAAATGGAGATTAAAAGCAGGAGCGACTGCCTTGGGCACTTAGCTGAGCGCAATGCCTGGCATCCGCGAGCACCTAGTAGATGCTACTGACTGTTTAGCTTCCGGAGCTCAGGGTGGGGCCTTGTGAATTCCGGCTTGTGTATTTGAAGACTTCAGTGATGCACCTGTCTAATGTAGCTAATGGATTATTCTCTTTAATTAAAACATAAAGGCTTTGAAGCTAAGGGATACCCTGCCTTTCTTTTACTTCTTTTTCTGCGAGATCTTTTTTCCTACCCAGGGATTGCACCCAGGTGCCCTGCAGTGGAGTGCAGAGTTCTAACCGCTGGACGGCCAGAGGCTTCTCCTCCGCCTTCCTTCTTCTGTCTGCCTCTGGTACCTGCTGAACTAGGTGCTCTGCCTGCGTAGTCAATCAGTCACGTCCGACTCTATGAGCCCATGGACTGTGGCCCGACAGACTCCTCTGTCCATGGCATTCTCCGGGCAAGAAGGTAGCTATTTCTTTCTCCAGGGCATCTTCCTGACCCGGGGACTGAGCCCGGGTCTCCTGCGTTGCAGGTGGAATTGGAGTGGGTTGCCATTTCTTTCTCCAGGGCATCTTCCTGACCCGGGGATCGAACCCTCGTCTCTTGCATCTTCTGCACTGGCAGGTGGATTCTTTACCACTGAGCCGCCTGGGAAGTGCTTCTGAGGCTTCAGTAAGTACGTATTGATGGTGAATTGGAAAGAGAAATAGGTTCCTTTCCACACACCCACATGTGCAGGCTATTCAGTGGCCCCAGTGAACTTGACTGAAGAGGGGTCGCTTACTAAGGCAGCCTTCAGAGCTACCCTTTGAGGGACGGACGCGGAGGTGGGTGGGGCTGGGGAAAAGAAGCGAATGAGCAATAACAGACAAAGGGACTCTGATGGACAGGAGGAGTTGGGCCTGGGACGGAGCTCGAGCATCAGTAATTACCTTTGGAGGAAAAGATGCACTGGGCATGAATCGGCACAGGAAGAATCCAGAGGGTCTGAGCGAGGTCCTGCCGTTCGTCTGAGTGAGGCGGGAGGTTGTGCCTTTCATTAGTTGCAGCTGCTTAGGCAGATGTGTCCATTGTGAACTCCATGGAACACAGAGAGATGCGGGTGGAAAGAAAGTGAGAAGAGGAGAGTGAGTTTATGTCAGCTACACGTCGGTTGCCCCTTCACTTGCATGTGCTCTTACTGGATCCAGGACACACAGGTGCGTACATGTGTTTTACAAAGCAGCAAGGAGTTCCGAGACGTTCCTCCCCAAAGATACCTGGCTCCTCACATGTCAGCTGGGGGCCCCCCGGAAGATGGGTTTTGCTGTGCTGCTATTCACAGACTGCGTTCTTGCCACCAGGGCTCCACTTAGGCTGAGCAATGTCCCTTGGGTTAGTTTTTTTCCACTCCTTGGCAGAAGTGAATTTTACTGTAAACAACATCAATACCATTTCTACCTGAGCCGGGGAATGGTTGAAGGGCTTGTGTGAGATTGTTGTTATTCATATTTGGCTGTCTCCCCATCCACATTCTGCACCCACCTTGCTTCTGTCTCATGGTTAAATAGATACAGATGAACGCGATCGGCATCTCCTATCAGTTACCGGGGTCTTCCCTTGCAATTCGATCAACGCTTTGCACTTTCGTTTGAACACTTAGAAACAGGAATCTAGAGCCTGCAGTTAAGAAAAAAAGCAAAGGAATTTATGTGTAATTTTTAAGGATAGCACAGAAGCTTCTGTGTGATTTTTTTTTTCAAAATGAATTTTATCAAGGACGGTACCAGAGTTGGCACCAAAACCAGCAAGAAGGCAAACATCAACGCTTGAAACGAAACCATGCCATCTCGGGGCCGTATGGCGCGCTGGCAGCGTCAGAGCCGTTTTCCTTTTGGCTTGCTTCCTTTTCCTGACATCGCTGTCTGCTTCTTGCCTCTGTTACTCTTTAAAAACGAGTCTCAATCATCCTTAGCCCTTGATTCGGTATGTCCGGTGGGTGTCTTTTTCTCCTACCTTCCCTTTGGAGGCCTGTCAACTTTTCCTCCAGGGAAGAAGGGGAAGAAGACCTGTCCAGATGGCCGGATAAACGTGTGACACCTGCTTCTGGGAGCCTCTCTGGGGGGGGAGTGGGAGGGTTAGATGAGACCGCTCTCTGCCTGAAAAAATGGGCATGTTGCTTTCTGTCTCTTTGCTAGCGTTTTAAGAAAGTGATCACGTCTTTCGCTTCAATAATATTTTGAGAAATATCTTGAATTCAGATTCTCTCCCATTATTAGGGAAAGAGCAACAGAGAAAGAACTCAGCAACCAGACTGTGAGGGAAGTTCATCTTGGTCAAGTTGTTTTAAACAATGAGTGGAACAGGTGTGGGAGGTTAAGGTACGAAATTCTGGTACCAAACTGAGAGTCATGGAGATGAAATGTGCAGCGGGGGATACAGTCAGTAATACTGGAATGTCTCCATGTGGTGACAGATGGTAACTAGATGTGGTGCGGTGATCCCTGTGTAACACACAGAAATATCAAACCACTGTTTTCTGCATCGGGAACTAATGTAAGTGCTGTAGGTCAACTATGCTTCAAAAATTCATTAAAAAAATTTTTTTTTAAAAAGCTTTTCACAGTTAACATTCTTTCTTAGAGTAAGATCCTTGATGATAGTGTTTGGGGAGAAATCTCTGCTTCCACAGGGAAAATTCCAAAGGCCTGTGTGTTTGGCCCGAAGGGCAGCCCTCTTTCATCTCCGGATTTCTGCATGTTTGTGCACGCGCTCAGTCGGTCAGTGGTGTCAGACTCTCTGCAACCCCACAGACTGTAGCCTGCAGGGCTCCTCTGTCCAAGGAATTTTCCAGGCAAGAATACTGGAGTGGGCTGCCATTTCCTACTCTAGGGATCTTCCCAAACCCAGGGGTTGAACCCCGTCTCCTGTGTCTCCAGCATCGGCAAGTGGATATTTTACCACTGAGCCACCTGGAAGCCTCCTACACAGGTCAGTAAACCCAATACTGAATCAGACCTCTCCTGCAAAGTGCTAGGCAATATTCTTACTGCCTTTATTTCACCTTAAGTCACCCAACACCCCCTTTTATTACTGTTCCTTTACTACATGCCAACGAATTTCATACGTAGTACAACTTAACCTACACACCATTTTCTAACTGCAAGATGAGGGAGAAATAAAAGCGAGGTAATTTATAAAAAAGGAATCGTGTTTCTGTAATGGGTGCTTGGTCATGAATCCCTGGGAGACACATGGATGTGGTTAGACCTTGCATCTGTTAATCCATGTCTGATGCGGAGGCCGGGCCAGGTGGGTCACATCAGTGACTAAGCTGCCACGGGGACTTTCTTGCCAGGGCTGTGGTTTTCCAAGATAGAGAGCAGTTGTTGGCAAAGTTCCAACCTGTCAAAATTCAGCCTTCTGGCTGAATTTTACGTTGGAGTCATAGTCTTGGGAAATTCAGCCTGTATCAAAACTGTGCAAAAAGATCTGTGTGTGTGTGTGTGTGTTTACCTAGAACGGAGTTATGTTCTCAGCTCATGAATTTTCCTCGGTGGTTCTTCACGTTAAATTTGAGATAATCCTTTGACTTATGCCCCTAACTCCCCACCCATTATGTGCAGGAGGGCCCGATCCAGTGGTGACAACTGCAAACATCCTCACAGATTTGCCAGTCACCTGCTGCTGCTAAGTCACTTCAGTCATGTCCGACTCTGTGTGACCCCATAACGGCAGCCCACCAGGCTCCCCGTCCCTGGGATTCTCCAGGCAAACTGGAATGGGTTGCCATTGCCTTCTCCAATGCATGAAAGTGAAAAGTGAAAGTGAAATCGCTGAGTCGTGTCAGACTTTAGTGACCCCATGGACTACAGCCCACCAGGCTCCTCCATCCATGGGATTCTGCAGGCAAGAGTACTGCAGTGGGGTGCCACTGCCTTCTCCGAGTCACCTCCTAGGGTGTTATAAAGCAAATAGGGTTATAAAAAAATTTCAGGAAGCGCCTGTATAACTTTCAGGAATATAAACAGTTGCTTTTGCCTTTTCTCCAGGTGCTACGAAAGAGGGAGCGAGCGTAGAAAAAGACACCGTGCAGGGCCCGCTGGATGCAGGGTTAGGCGGCAACAGCAGGCGGAGGCAGCCGGGGAGACGGGACTGTGCGAGGGACGCGGACGGCAGGGCCAGGGCTGGCGGCGGAGCTGGCGGCGTGGCCTAGGCGATCGGCGGGTAAACGGGCTCTGCCGGCCGGAAGGGGAAGGAGAGCCCCGCGGGTGCGACGGCCGGAAGAAGACCGGGGGCGTGGGGGGCGCAGGGTTTGGGCACCGGTACGTGTCAGCTCCTTGGAGGGTAAGATACAGGCAGACGCGGAGTGTAGACCCGCTCAGGGGGCGGCGTGTGCCTCACAGAGACGCGCAGTGTAGACAGAGTCCGGGGCGGCGGGTGTGCGCCAGGAGCGGGCTCCCCGCAGCTCTGCCGGGAAGGGCTGGCCGCGTCCGGGGAACAGGAGGCGGTGCGGGCGGATGCAGTGCAGGCAGCTTCCGCGGCCGCCTCCGCCCGCGGTCCCGGGGTTCGGAAGGCCGACTCGGAATGGCCCGTCTCTCTTACTTTGCCTTGGGCCGAAGCCACTGCCCCTGCTCTTTCTGGCGTTCCCGCCAGGCATGGCCCTCACCCGCTTCCCACGAGAGAGGAAGACACAGCGCGCGGTTTCCGGGGGCTCCGTGCTGTTTCTCCGGGGCGGCCAGAGCGCAGCCGTTTGTAGCTGGTGGTCCCTTCCTCTCTCTCCCTCTGCTCCTCCTCCCCCTGCCCCCTCGTTCTCTCCACCTCTCCTCCTTTCCTTTCACTGCAAAGATTGCAAAAGAGGTAGATGGTCTCTGGAGAAATGGCACAGAAGGGTACTAAGGAGGGGAAAAAAATCACGTGAAAATCTGTTGTCCAAGGAGACCACCAGGAGCAGGTGGATGATGGTGCTTCCGAGTCCTGTCTCTGCATTTCTGTGTCGCCTCAACGCCTGGTGCCCCTGCAGGCCCCTCCCCAGCTCTCGTTTCTTCTGGTCCTTGCAGGGATCCCAGGTGGTGCTAGCGGTAAAGAACCGGCCTGCCAGTGCAGGCAGAGGTAAGAGACACAGGTTCGATCCCTGAGTCGGGAAGCTCCCCTGGATGGCAGCCCTCCCCAGTCGTCTTGCCTGGTGAACTCCATGGACCCAGGAGCCTGGCGGGCTACAGTCGATAGGGTCACAGAGAATCAGACATGACTGAAGCGACTGGACACACGCGTGCCCATGTCTGTCCTGGCCGCAGCCTGGCCCTCGCCGTCAGCTCCTCCGATCACGTCTCCCCTCTCACCCTGGGCCTCTCTTGGCGATGCTGCCGGGCCCTCCTGCAGGTGGCAGGCCCCCTGCCTTGGTTGGTACTTGCTCGTGCCCCGCTGGCCTGGAGGCTGGCACCACGCTTCCCATAGCTATCCATCCCAGGAGTGGATAGAGCCTCTTCTACACCACAGTTGAAACTTTTATTTTTAAGATTTAGGAACGTCAGAGGGCTGTTACCTGAAGCAGTCAAGTCACATCTGATCATAGTCTTGCCTGATCTTAAGAGTCCAGGATTCCGGTGGGGAACCCATTCCAGGCCACATCCCTGACCTGCTTCCCGGTGGCTGAAGCCAGCTTACCCTGACCTCCAGGAGTGGCAGCTTAGCTGAATCAAGAGACACCAAAAATGGCTACTTTAAACAAAAAATAAAAATAAAAACAAGTTTAAAGCTATTGTATAGCTACTGAATTCCCGAGATGGGTGGAGACCTAGCTTTGGGAGGTACCCAGGCAAGAGCCATGACCCAGTCATGCCACGGAACCAGAGCTGTAAGGAGCCACAGCTGTGTCTGCGGGCAGACAGCACCAAGCCCCGCTGCCCCCTGACTCTGGGCCCCCGATGCTGCCGCAACTGCCTTTGTGACCATCCCTGGAAACGGGATATACCACCACCGTCGGGGCCACCAGTCCCAGAATGGAGTCCGCATGGTCCGCACTGCTGCTAAGTCACTTCAGTCATGTCCGACTCTGTGTGACCCCATAACGGCAGCCCACCAGGCTCCCCGTCCCTGGGATTCTCCAGGCAAACTGGAATGGGTTGCCATTGCCTTCTCCAATGCATGAAAGTGAAAAGTGAAAGTGAAATCGCTGAGTCGTGTCAGACTTTAGTGACCCCATGGACTACAGCCCACCAGGCTCCTCCATCCATGGGATTCTGCAGGCAAGAGTACTGCAGTGGGGTGCCACTGCCTTCTCCGAGTCACCTCCTAGGGTGTTATAAAGCAAATAGGGTTATAAAAAAATTTCAGGAAGCGCCTGTATAACTTTCAGGAATATAAACAGTTGCTTTTGCCTTTTCTCCAGGTGCTACGAAAGAGGGAGCGAGCGTAGAAAAAGACACCGTGCAGGGCCCGCTGGATGCAGGGTTAGGCGGCAACAGCAGGCGGAGGCAGCCGGGGAGACGGGACTGTGCGAGGGCCGCGGACGGCAGGGCCAGGGCTGGCGGCGGAGCTGGCGGCGTGGCCTAGGCGACCGGCGGGTAAACGGGCTCTGCCGGCCGGAAGGGGAAGGAGAGCCCCGCGGGTGCGACGGCCGGAAGAAGACCGGGGGCGTGGGGGGCGCAGGGTTTGGGCACCGGTACGTGTCAGCTCCTTGGAGGGTAAGATACAGGCAGACGCGGAGTGTAGACCCGCTCAGGGGGCGGCGTGTGCCTCACAGAGACGCGCAGTGTAGACCCGCTCAGGGGGCGGCGTGTGCCTCACAGAGACGCGCAGTGTAGACCCGCTCAGGGGGCGGCGTGTGCCTCAGAAAGGCGCGCAGTGTAGACCCGCTCAGGGGGCGGCGTGTGCCTCACAGAGACGCGCAGTGTAGACCCGCTCAGGGGGCGGCGTGTGCCTCAGAAAGGCGCGCAGTGTAGACCCGCTCAGGGGGCGGCGTGTGCCTCACAGAGACGCGCAGTGTAGACCCGCTCAGGGGGCGGCGTGTGCCTCAGAAAGGCGCGCAGTGTAGACCCGCTCAGGGGGCGGCGTGTGCCTCACAGAGACGCGCAGTGTAGACCCGCTCAGGGGGCGGCGTGTGCCTCAGAAAGGCGCGCAGTGTAGACCCGCTCAGGGGGCGGCGTGTGCCTCACAGAGACGCGCAGTGTAGACCCGCTCAGGGGGCGGCGTGTGCCTCAGAAAGGCGCGCAGTGTAGACCCGCTCAGGGGGCGGCGTGTGCCTCACAGAGACGCGCAGTGTAGACCCGCTCAGGGGGCGGCGTGTGCCTCAGAAAGGCGCGCAGTGTAGACCCGCTCAGGGGGCGGCGTGTGCCTCACAGAGACGCGCAGTGTAGACCCGCTCAGGGGGCGGCGTGTGCCTCAGAAAGGCGCGCAGTGTAGACCCGCTCAGGGGGCGGCGTGTGCCTCACAGAGACGCGCAGTGTAGACCCGCTCAGGGGGCGGCGTGTGCCTCAGAAAGGCGCGCAGTGTAGACCCGCTCAGGGGGCGGCGTGTGCCTCACAGAGACGCGCAGTGTAGACCCGCTCAGGGGGCGGCGTGTGCCTCAGAAAGGCGCGCAGTGTAGACCCGCTCAGGGGGCGGCGTGTGCCTCACAGAGACGCGCAGTGTAGACCCGCTCAGGGGGCGGCGTGTGCCTCAGAAAGGCGCGCAGTGTAGACCCGCTCAGGGGGCGGCGTGTGCCTCACAGAGACGCGCAGTGTAGACCCGCTCAGGGGGCGGCGTGTGCCTCAGAAAGGCGCGCAGTGTAGACCCGCTCAGGGGGCGGCGTGTGCCTCACAGAGACGCGCAGTGTAGACCCGCTCAGGGGGCCGCGTGTGCCTCAGAAAGGCGCGCAGTGTAGACCCGCTCAGGGGGCGGCGTGTGCCTCACAGAGACGCGCAGTGTAGACCCGCTCAGGGGGCGGCGTGTGCCTCAGAAAGGCGCGCAGTGTAGACCCGCTCAGGGGGCGGCGTGTGCCTCACAGAGACGCGCAGTGTAGACAGAGTCCGGGGCGGCGGGTGTGCGCCAGGAGCGGGCTCCCCGCAGCTCTGCCGGGAAGGGCTGGCCGCGTCCGGGGAACAGGAGGCGGTGCGGGCGGATGCAGTGCAGGCAGCTTCCGCGGCCGCCTCCGCCCGCGGTCCCGGGGTTCGGAAGGCCGACTCGGAATGGCCCGTCTCTCTTACTTTGCCTTGGGCCGAAGCCACTGCCCCTGCTCTTTCTGGCGTTCCCGCCAGGCATGGCCCTCACCCGCTTCCCACGAGAGAGGAAGACACAGCGCGCGGTTTCCGGGGGCTCCGTGCTGTTTCTCCGGGGCGGCCAGAGCGCAGCCGTTTGTAGCTGGTGGTCCCTTCCTCTCTCTCCCTCTGCTCCTCCTCCCCCTGCCCCCTCGTTCTCTCCACCTCTCCTCCTTTCCTTTCACTGCAAAGATTGCAAAAGAGGTAGATGGTCTCTGGAGAGATGGCACAGAAGGGTACTAAGGAGGGGAAAAAAATCACGTGAAAATCTGTTGTCCAAGGAGACCACCAGGAGCAGGTGGATGATGGTGCTTCCGAGTCCTGTCTCTGCATTTCTGTGTCGCCTCAACGCCTGGTGCCCCTGCAGGCCCCTCCCCAGCTCTCGTTTCTTCTGGTCCTTGCAGGGATCCCAGGTGGTGCTAGTGGTAAAGAACCGGCCTGCCAGTGCAGGCAGAGGTAAGAGACACAGGTTCGATCCCTGAGTCGGGAAGCTCCCCTGGATGGCAGCCCTCCCCAGTCGTCTTGCCTGGTGAACTCCATGGACCCAGGAGCCTGGCGGGCTACAGTCGATAGGGTCACAGAGAATCAGACATGACTGAAGCGACTGGACACACGCGTGCCCATGTCTGTCCTGGCCGCAGCCTGGCCCTCGCCGTCAGCTCCTCCGATCACGTCTCCCCTCTCACCCTGGGCCTCTCTTGGCGATGCTGCCGGGCCCTCCTGCAGGTGGCAGGCCCCTGCCTTGGTTGGTACTTGCTCGTGCCCCGCTGGCCTGGAGGCTGGCACCACGCTTCCCATAGCTATCCATCCCAGGAGTGGATAGAGCCTCTTCTACACCACAGTTGAAACTTTTATTTTTAAGATTTAGGAACGTCAGAGGGCTGTTACCTGAAGCAGTCAAGTCACATCTGATCATAGTCTTGCCTGATCTTAAGAGTCCAGGATTCCGGTGGGGAACCCATTCCAGGCCACATCCCTGACCTGCTTCCCGGTGGCTGAAGCCAGCTTACCCTGACCTCCAGGAGTGGCAGCTTAGCTGAATCAAGAGACACCAAAAATGGCTACTTTAAACAAAAAATAAAAATAAAAACAAGTTTAAAGCTATTGTATAGCTACTGAATTCCCGAGATGGGTGGAGACCTAGCTTTGGGAGGTACCCAGGCAAGAGCCATGACCCAGTCATGCCACGGAACCAGAGCTGTAAGGAGCCACAGCTGTGTCTGCGGGCAGACAGCACCAAGCCCCGCTGCCCCCTGACTCTGGGCCCCCGATGCTGCCGCAACTGCCTTTGTGACCATCCCTGGAAACGGGATATACCACCACCGTCGGGGCCACCAGTCCCAGAATGGAGTCCGCATGGTCCGCGCCTTTCTGTAACACCGGTGGCGTGCTGCCTGCCGCCTGCCCCACCCTCCTGCCCTCACCCCCATAGCGCCCGTCTGGTCCTGTTCAGCTCCACCTTGATCTTGGCAAGGTTCTCGCTCCTTGTCTCTACTCCACCCAGTGTCCCAGTCCCCCAGTCTTCGCTGAAGAGACTCGGGAGGATCCAGGACTCATGGGAGGTGGGCTGTGCACAGATGCTGAAGCAGGTGGTCCCACCCCAGGGGAGAGCTCTGCGTCAGAGCCCTGCCTCCTGGCCCTGCACTCTGGGGGTCCTGCCTGGCAGAACCTAGGGAGACTCAGTCCCTCTCAGCTTCCTTCCTCTCCAGCCTGAGTGGGCATTCTACCCCCTCTCTGGGCCCGTCCCTAGCTAAGATTATCCAGTCTCTGGGAGACGAAGAAGTGGTTACATGCTTCTGAGAATCTTCGCCTCTCATTTAAGAATGGCCTTTGGGATTCCAGAGAGATAAAAGGCAGGTGGAGGGGAGGACACAGGAAACAGCCTTCAGATGAACACTTCAGGACCCGCTCTGCCGCACCTGCTCACTGCTGCCGGGTGCCGGGTCTGGCTTCCGTCTCTCTGGCTGGATGAGCTGGGCTGGTATGCTTCTGTTCTTACAGTAAGGACACCAGGGAAGTGAGTCACTGGCATTCTTCAGCTTCTGTGCTGGGAAGAAGCCTCTGTCTTTCACTAGACCAAAGAAGGGGGCTCAGCTGATGGGCAGACAAAAAAGAATGACCGGTACCCTCTAATGTGGTCATGTCCTAGGACCTGATTCCATCACGATGTAATCGTAGGTGGTTAGTTGGCCTTCAACAGCATCACGATGGTCTTGAACAGCACACTCTCAGCTGGGTGTCACCAGGGTGGGTCCAGTTCCATTTTCTGTTCTTTTTTCAACATGAGGAGAACATCAGAAGGCCTGGATGTCTTTTTCTAACATTATCTTTGAGGGAGGTCTCCACTTCTGGTTCTCTCAGGAGAGTTATTCACAGAAGAGCATGCACATCTGTATTCAACTCTTGGCAGGATTGAAGTCATCTAAAACTGTATGTGAAGGAGAATGCGTTTCTAAAGAAATTGTCATTTGCAGAGACGCAGCCCCTGCCTAAGCGTGGACCACTATGTATTACTTTTTCTTACGGAGCATGTGATGTTCACGCCTGCTATCATTTGCATAGCTAAACAGCCTCATTGTTTCATGAAAGATGAAGGAATTAACATGCTTTTGTCATTACATTAAGCTCCATTAAAGGGTTTATATATAGCAATTCTCTTAAAAGAAAAAGCTATGCGAATGAACTAACAACAGGGACATTTATTGTGTGTGTTCACTTAGTAATACAAACAGGATTCTGACTGGTCGTGTCTAATCAAATCCACATTCTGATGGAATCCATTCTAATCAAGTTAAAGAATAATGCTACTTTTTAATAATTGTGGAAGAATGGTTGATGCATAAGTAGAGATGAATTATGAATTTATTTGCCCACAGTGCATGCACACTTGGGAGGTCCTTGAGGCATTTGTGTAAATTTTGATACAAAGAGGACAAATCTATCAGGGAGTCAGGATACCCACCTTGGATGATTGCCATGAGGTTATCAGTGAAAACTTCATTAGGAGCGGGAACCAGCCAAAGTATGGCAAGTCTGAGTTCATTCTCACCTCCTTGGCCTCCTTCAGGGTCGCTTGGCTCCAGCACCAGTCTGCTGCCTTGAATCGCTTGCAGTAACCCCCTTTACTACCATGCTGGTTTTAGTCGCTCAGCCGTGTCCGATTCTTTGCAACCCCATGGACTCCTCCCCATGGAGCCTGCCAGGCTCCTCTGTCCATGGGATTCCCCAGGCAAGAATGCTGGAGTGGGTTGCCATTTCCTTTTCCAGGGGAACTTCCTGACCCAGGATCAAACCTGGGTCTCCTGCATTGCAGGCAGATTCTTTACTGACTTAAGTCACAGGGAAGCCTCATTACTACCACGGGTGAATCTTTTTCTTTAATTTTTATCAGGGTATAGAAGGAAATGGCAACCTACTCCAGTGTCCTTGCCTGGAGAATCCCATGGACAGGGGAGCCTGGCGGACCACAGTCCATGGGGTCGCAAGAGTTGGACACGACTTAGTGGCCAAACCGCCAGCCACAGTTGCTCCACAGTGATGTGTTAGCTTCTGCTGTACAGCAAAATGCAGCAGCCGTGCGTACGCACCCACCCGCTCTTGGGTTGCCTTCCTGCTTGGGTCGCCACAGCTCACTGGCTAGGGTTCCCTGTGCTGCACCGCGGTCAGTGATCTCTTCTTATACATAGCTGTGCGTCAGTCCCAGTCTCCCAATTCATCACCACCTCCCCCCCACTCCCCCCTCCATATCTACAGGTTTGTCCTCTATGTCTGTATCTCTCTTCCTGCCCTGGAAATACGTTCATCTATACCATTATCCTAGCTTCCACATATATGTGTTAATAATATACAATATTTTTTTCTCTTAGGTAGATCTTTATAAAAAACTTTTCATCTTATATTGAAATATAGCCGATTAACAATGTGATAGTTTCCAGTAGACAGCGAAGAGACGCAGCCATATATATGCATGTAACCATTCTCCCCCAATCTCCCCTCCCGTCTAGGTTGCCGTATAACATTGAGCAGAGTTCCCTGTGCTATGCAGTAGGTCCTTACTGGTTATCCATTTTAAATAAAGCAGTGTGTACATGTCGATCCCAAGCTCCCTAACTATCCCTTCCCCTCATACTTCCCTCTTGAGTGATCCTGGGCTGTATATATGGGAGAACAGGACAGGCGTATGGCATCACCCCATCTCCATACTCTCGTTTGGTGGGTGCTGTTCGCTTCTCTCAAGCTGTGATGATCTGTTTAATGCTTGCCTTGGCTCCACTAGGTCTGTGAGGCTGGTGGCCGTTCTGTTTTGCTCAGCCGTGGATTTATCTCTATAACAGATGGAAGAGTAGTGCCTGATTAAATATTTTTGAATGGAAGAATAGAAAAGTTATAGGATTCGACTTCATTCACAGCTTGAGAAATATTCTGCTAAAGAAAAATTCTCAGCTCTGGATGCTTCTGTCAAATTCCCTCAATGCAGGGCTTCCCAGTTTAAGATTTATTTCTGTGTGACTTTCTGTGAAGCTGTGTTCCATCCTTATTTAAACTTCTCTGTTCCCAGTCTAACTAGAAAGATCGAGCATCTCTGTCTTGTTTTCTTTCTGTCTCTCAAAGAGAGAGGTACAAACCCAGCTGAAAGCCTTCTTATACCTCCAAGAAGATTCTGGCCCCTAAAACCATTATTCCGTCTTGCTTTCTAAACCCCTAAGTCGTTTTCTCCACTATGCTCATCCTTCTCAAAGACTTTAATTTTTCTTGCTTCTCATTGCCTCCTTTCTAGTTCACACATCTTCCCCTTATATGATTTTTTAATGCTTGTTTCATTATTTTTGTAGATTCATATGGGTGGGCATTCCTACGAGATTTCATTTAAAAGTGTCTAAGAAGAAAGAAGGAAAGAAAGAGTGTAACTGTTGAGAAGGGGATTGCGCACTGCTTGCCTGGTGACACCCAGCGGTTTTTACACTTACTGACGCAGTAATACTCAGGTGCTTTTAAGGTGTTAACCTAAATCTGGTGGATCTTGGGGGCTTTCTTCAAATCTTCCACCAGGTAAGATAAAGGAGGCCACAGAAAACACATGCTTGTTTGTCACTTATCTGGATTCCTGGACTTGTCGACAGCTATTCCAGGAAGCCCACGAATGCCTTCCCCCTAGCCACACACACCCGAGGTGGGGGCATCTGAAGGCTCTCTTCTCTCCCCTCCCCTTTAGACGCCCTTGGATGCTGGTTCCAGGCAACAGTGACATGGCTGAGAGATGCCAGGAAAGGCGAGGAAGACTGGAGAGCTCCTTCATGAGCCGCGGTGGGCACAGGACCACCGGGCTGACCTGCTGTGCCGGGCAGCTGCCTTCTGGCCCCTGACCCCAGCTCCCCCCTCACCAAACCTGCCCCCGCCCCCCAGTCCCTGGGCAAGGTTCTTGTCTCTTCTTGATGGCTCCAGCCAGGACTGGTCTTTCCCAATTCCTTATCTCCTTGCAGGAGGGCACTCTCAGCAAGAGGCTCACAGTAATCTCCCATTTCCTTTTTTGTTACATGTGTTCCTTCCCGGTGAGCGGCCACAATCTAAAGTAGGGAATTCACCTTCTGTTGAAAAGAATTTGCTGCATACTACATGGTCTGACCTCTTTCTCTGCCTCATAGTGGCGTGATTATTGAGCTATCACCAAAATTAAACAAACAAGCGCGTGGTGCCAGGGCGACCGGAGCAGGGAGACTTGAGATGATTGGAGTCTCTGAAAGAAGCAAGTAAACGACATCCCCCTTTTTCCACCCAAGGTATGAGCCAACTGAGAAAGAAGACGAACCAGATGACAGATTGAAATCCAGTGTTGTTACGTCCCCTCAATACAGGAGAATTTGGCTTATGTCTGAGGAAAAATGGGCTTCTTCACACAAGCTGAGAATTAGACAGGAGATCACAAGTGGGTGTGCCTTGAGGGCAGCTGTTTCCCAAAAGGAAGAAGAGAGGAAGACGCTGAGGTCTCAGGTCCTGTGTCAGAGTGAGAGGCTAGAGAGGGCTCACGTGTGTTACAGCACATGGAGCCCCGTGAACAAGGGCAAAAGCGTCAGGGATGGGAAGGAACATTTATTCTATCCGGGTGCTCTTCTGTCTTGACTGCTGGGGACTGCTTGCCCAATGCACTGTGACCGTGAACCCTTGTTAGCAAGGGAAGAGCGAGTCACCTTTCAGCCATCTGCAGCGTTGTTACTGTGGGATTATGGCTGTGTGCTTGTGCATGTGATGGGGGAGAGGGCATTTTGCGGTGGGAACATTGCTTTGCTGCTGATTTCTGGGTAAAGCAGATTCAGAAGCTGGCTTGGTGAGCAGCTGTGTGTGGGACTGCCGGCACTTGTGCTCTGGTGCGGCTCATCAGGAAGTGGCCCTGTCCTCTCCTTTCCATGGGCCTGCCTTCATACCTCAACTAAAGAGGAGGACCGCTCTTCAGCCAGGGGAACATCTGCACTGGTGTGATCACTTACTTGTTCTGATTTCTAGGACATAGCCTCTGAGGGCTTAGCTAACAAAGATCCATATATCTTCTATTATAGGTACACTGTTTTGTTTTTTTTTTTTTCAAATTCTAGGATTTATTATTTATGTGTAAGGTTTTACAGACACTGAATCATTTGCAAGTAACTGTCAACGTGCAGTTTTCTTCCCCAACCTTAGATGAACCATACTGATTTTCCTTGAACTTAAGACAAATCACAACTTGTACAAAGTTTTGCTTTTGCTTTGGTGTCAAAGTTCCTGTTGTTTTTCAGTTGCTCAGTTGTGTCTGACTCTTTGTGATCCCATGGACTGCAGCAGGCCAGTCTTCCCTGTCCTTCCCTATCTTTCTGAGTTTGCTCAAACTCATGTCTATCGAGTCAGTGATGCCATCCAACCATCTCATCCTCTGTCATCCCTTTCTCCTCCTGCCAAGGGAACGGCATCCTATGCTAGAGTAAATATGCTAGAGTTTGACCTATAGCTTAGTGGGGTCAAATAAAATCCGGCTTGAAGTGATTGCTGATATAGTTCTTTTAAATGTCTTTTGTTGTTCCTTTTTTATTTAAATTTTTACGATGTTGTGTTTGGTTTTGCCATACAGCAATGCAAATCAGCCATAATTATTTGTATTTCACTTGTGATAGCTACAAGAATAGTCCTTTCTTCTCTACAAGGTGATGTTTTTAATCACTGGGATGTCATTAGGTAAAAACTTTTCCTTCAATGGTGAGACCAGGGCTGGGCACCATGGACAGCGCCATACAGACTTCAGCCGGAGACTCAGGTGTTCCCAGCCTGCCCCAGCAAACTAGACTTTGTGTGCGTGGGGAAGGGAACTTCTTCCTCTCTCTCTTCTTAACTGCTTTATCCCTTGCAATTAGAACAACCTTTGATATGTAAAAGGTTGTTAATGATTATGTGCTGAATGAATTGCCTGGTTGAGTTTTGAGTGCAAAATCTTGTGTTCCAATAGAGTATTTTCTTCAAATGTGAAAAGCCACAGAATTTTTGAAAAGAAAACTTTCAAAGGTTTTAATTAAAGTGATCCTGGAGTGGAGCTGCTGAGAATTTTTTATTATTTCTGGATTTTGTCTCCATCCCAGGTGCACCTGGGATGCAGTGATAAAAACAGTGATAAAATCCAGTGAAACAGTGATAAAATCCAGGTCTGAAACAGTGATAAAAACAATTTAATTGCACATACCAAAAGCCTTTTCTAAAACTTTGCCTGGTGATACCAGCAAAGCACTGAACTGACCAAAAATCTGTTGGATGCTGCAGTGTGGCTCAGAGGCAGGTGCTAGATACAACATTTTTGGAGGGTGAGATACTATCCATTTGTGTAATCTATATCCGCTGTGTGTGTGTGTAGATACTCTCCTGCTTTTGCATGGGACATTTTCAGGCGGCTCCATGGAGATTTTACTGCACGATTCTCACTAATGTGTGTTTATATTCTCTCTGCCATGGAGATTATAGGCAAATGATGTTTAAAAGCTCTCCTCATAGTTTATACAATTGCTGGTACTACATGGTTCTTTGTTGTGATGGTGAAACCATTAGTTACAACTGGACTTTTAGGAAAGGAGTCTTTGTGGAAAACATAATAATATCAGAAAATGAAGTTGGCTCTTTTGTGAGGCAGCTCCTATTATCTTTCCATTTTGAGAAATCATTTTCCGCTCAAGCCTATTACCATGGTGATGTGTTTGCATTTCAAAACAAAACAAAACTGAACCATGAACTAGAGCTCTGCATGTCTAGCTCCCGTCCTAGGGTTTTTATTGCAGTATCTTTATTATTCAACGACATCTCCAACGTCCCTGGCTAAAAATCACAGCAAATAAAGTTTCTCAGTCAGACAGAACAGTCTGGATCACTAATCTCAGAACTGTAAGAAAGCTCATAAAAGCAAAAAGAAGAGTAGATGAAAGAAGGGGGTAAAAAAATAAAAGAAGAAATAGCCCACAGGTGAATGGGAATATACTTGTTCTCCAAAATATGATTGTGAAATAAACCAGCACGGTAGGGCATCGTGCTCAATGGGAACTGGGTGTGTGGCTTTGCCCTCTGAGGTCTGAAACAGGTAAACACTGTCAGAATTGCTAGTATGTACATCCTCTCTCGAAGGAGCGCTCTGAGAACTGGCTCCCCTGTCTCCTGTGTATGAAGCTTATTTTGCTTTTTGGAATAATTGCACATGATTTTGACAACTAAAAGAACTCTACAGGAGGTGGGGTTTGAGTTCCTCAAAAATCCCTACACTTAGCGCCAGCCAGCGGGATGCGGGAAATTGTTGTGCATAATGTCATTTGCATATGGAGAAAGAAAGACCACGTCATGTAATCCACAAAGTGAGAAAACAAGATTTGGACAGATACATCCAAGTATTCTATCACTTCTGCCCAAATATTGTATCAAACCATCTCTTCCCAAATGACAGTTTTGTTAGCCTAAGAGCACATTAACGCAGTTAGATCTGGGCTCTCACGAAGCTTTATGATAACTGCTCTGCTTACTGGTAAATAAGCAACGGGATTTTTGCCTAGTAACCCCACCATGGAAACACAGCTTGACTCTCAAGTGGCAGGGGACTTGGGAGGGCAAGGAACACAAGGGCGGTGCCCTTTAGGGACTCTCTGCAGCTGGTCCTTGACACCCCAAACATTATCTGCAATTCCTGTCAGTTTCACAAGGATGATGAAAAAAGCTGGAGGGGCGGTGGGAGAAACTAACTGAAAGGAAAACAGAAAAGCTTCCAAGATTGTGAGCTGAGACTGTCTGAGGGCTCAAGAAGAATCAAGAGAAAATGAGGACTTGTTTCTTATTGAAAAAGGAGGTCATCATATGAGACAACGCATCCAGGAAGGGAAACTCAGCAGTGACCACCCGAAGCTAGACAGAGATTATCTTAAAACCAGATGTGAGGGAACGTTCCTCCATAGCAGAGGGCAGCGTTCAACGTGGGACTGTCCACATCTACAGAAAGACTCGAACTTTTCCATCAGACATGATCGGTAACAGTCACGAAGCATTTAGCGGGCACTGAGCTGAGCTTTCACATGCTTATTTAATCTTCCAAACACTCCTGTGAGGTGGACTATCTTATCTCCATTTTTAGAGGAAGAAGCTGATGCCCAGAGAAGTTGAGAAACTTGCTCGAGATCACTCAGTCACTTAGCAGTGGGGATGGAGTGTGCGTCAGGCGAGCTGCCCCAAGACTCCACCTTCATAAGCACCATTTTACAGCAGTGGCGAATGGGTGCCGAGCTAGCGGGTGAGAAACCCAAAGATCGCTGGATGACACGTTTGTGGTTCCATCGTGGAAGCTGCAGTTGAAAATGTTCAGTCAGGGCAACTATTTTCTGAAGTGTCTGCTGCTGCTGCTGCTGCTGCTAAGTCGCTTCAGTCGTGTCCGACTCTGTAGAGGACAGCATAAATGTGGGTCCCCAGAATAACAGATACTATCAAAACCTTACGCCCATACCTCTTCCTTTTATAGTGAAGTATGGGAACACACAATTTCATACGCCTACACACACACACACGCAAGACACTTGATTTTGTAAGTCCCTAAAATACCCTGATGGTTTACGCCTCTGGGGATTTGCTGAGCATCACCCTAGATGTCCGGAGGAAGTGGTCCAGGGACACGCTGGTCAGCTCGGGCAGTGGGCAGTGGTGAAATGCTAACTTGCAGGTAAACTCTCTGACAGATGATGCCATTAAGACGCCGCGCTCTAGCCTCCGTTGCACGCCTCCCTTTGCTACCAAACAAATGCTGCCCGGTGCCATCATCTCTTTTGCCCACCTCCTGGAGCCTGGGAATGGCTCCAGCTTCCCACGCACTTGCCACTCTCTTCTGCCAGCCTCGGCCTCATTTGGATTGCACTTGCATTCACATCCTAATTTCTGACTTAACAAGTGTCTCGCAAACATTTAATTCACTTTAATTTCATTATGCATTTGAAGAGGATGACTTATTGAGTGGGAAAATGATGTTCCGTCGCCAGCAATTAGATTAACTTAATGATCTATGATAAAGATCTCCTTTTGGGCTTTGGCTTTTGTCCGTGTTTACAAACAAAAGTAGGCTAATAACAATAATAACGAAGCTCCTGGATTCTCAGAGGGGTCTTAACTGCCCCCTCCAAGTTCTACAAGATCTAATATGGAAATGCATGAAATGGGTAAAACATTCTTTGTGGTTCTCAGGTAATTTGTCTTGTCACAGTACTTTCACTTGTGGGAAAAAAATGTGTATTTTCATATGCAAAAAATCAATAAATTATCTTTTTTTGGATGGCTTTTCTGAGGAGATAGGAACTATATAACAGCATGGATCAATTTATCTTTTCCTTTTCCCACTTTGTATCCTGAGTACTCTCTTGAAGTCAGAGAACTTGACTCCCTTTTATGCAGGATTGTATTTCTTTAGCTTTCCCTATGAATATTTAGGGGCTAGCTTTTCTGACGGCTCAGGTGGTTAAAGAACCTGCCTGCAATGTGGGAGACCCACATTCGATCCCTGAGTCAAGAAGATCTCCTGGAGGAGGGCATGGCAACCCACTCCAGGATTCTTGCCAGGAGAATCCCATGGACAGAGGCGCCTGGCGGGCTGCCGTCCACGGGGTCACAAAGAGTCGGACACGACTTGGCGACTAACTCTTTCATTTCGCTTATACTGATCTCAGTGTGGATTGAGATCTATACAGATAAATATTCTCCACTATAGCTCTTCTTTGTCACCTACCTGCCCACAGTTCCACCATATTGAACACACCCTGGACTCAGGGCCCTCGGCAGGTGGGGCTGGTGCTTGTGAGGCTTGATTGCAGAGGAAGGCAGCCTCCCACCACCCTTGCCCAGCTCTCTTGTCCTTTGGCGTTTCCCAGAGAAGAGGTGGTTCTGAGGTTTGTCTCCGTAAGTCAGGAAGGAAGAGGGGAGTGGAACTCTTTCATTTCGCTTATACTGATCTCAGTGTGGATTGAGATCTATACAGATAAATATTCTCCACTATAGCTCTTCTTTGTCACCTACCTGCCCACAGTTCCACCATATTGAACACACCTGGACTCAGGGCCCTCGGCAGGTGGGGCTGGTGCTTGTGAGGCTTGATTGCAGAGGAAGGCAGCCTCCCACCACCCTTGCCCAGCTCTCTTGTCCTTTGGCGTTTCCCAGAGAAGAGGTGGTTCTGAGGTTTGTCTCCGTAAGTCAGGAAGGAAGAGGGGAGTGGGAGAAAGGAAAGGGTCAATAACCAACCTTCCTGTCTTGGAGAACACGGTCATTTCCTATCTGAGCCACGTGGTCGGTCGTAGGAGAATCTCTCTTGGCCTGGAAAACCTGGCTGGGGTGTCTCTGCCACGAGGAAAGGTTAGGACTTCCAGGACGGTGACAGGATCGCCCAGTGACGAGGTTTTATTCTCAGCCTTCCTTCCTCGAAGGGGAAACAGGGTGGCCTGTTCTTCACGGAGGTTAGTCTGGTCTCTTTCCTTAGAGGAGCGCTCTGGCGACTCTCAACTGGTGAACTGTTGAGTAACTTGAAAAGCGGTTTCCATCCCTGCGCGCTGGACTGAGAGCTAATCACAGCTGCATTCTCCTCTCAGCTCTGCCTGATGAGCAGCATCGCATGCAAGCTCCTTTTGCGTCCATAGAATGCGGGGTCTGAATGCCAGATGCGCTCTGTACTCTGGACCTGCTCTGCCCTCTAATTCACTGGAAGGCGATGACTAGAAAATATTAATAGATCCCATGGTAGAGATTTCCATATCGATTCCCTGAATGTGTGCTTTGCAAGGATTCAATCCAAGCAGTGTACAAAGGTCCGGGCACTGGTGTTAAACAAACGTTTATGAGACATTGAGTTTTTGGTCGCGTAATGGTGCCAGGGTCCCCTGATGACAGTCTCCAATGGCAAACTGGGAGCTTCGAGAAGACCTTAATGGACTCTTCAGCTCGGAGGCAATGCCAACGTTGTCTTAGGTGTCATTCACGGGGACACCGGCGCCTCCAGTCTGCCTCTGGTGCCCCACAGGCATGGCTCCTTTGCCCCAGTGTCAGGGTCATTCCCAGTCTAGGTGCCTCTTCACCTCTAGCTGAGTCCTTCAGAAGCTGACTTGCGGTGGAGCTTCTATTATTCGCTGTAGACACTGAGCCTGCCGTTCAGTGTGGGCTCCTGCCCTGTCCCCTGACGCTTATACAGCCAGCAAACATGACGAGCACAGCACTGACTCAAACACATGCGTTTTAAAGGAAAAACGTGATACAAATGTACCGTCTCGGCGAGGGGGACGGGAAGGTGAAGAAGCACCAGGCAGATGGTTGGAGTTCTGTCCCAACCGAGGGCTGTGTCAGGTCAGCTGTGTTTTTCTTTTCATCCTAACCTTCTGGTCTGTCTCAGGAGCCATTTTTTCCAGCATGTGCCCTTTGACTCGAGGGAAGTGGGTGCAAATCCATCACCACCACTGTGGAAGGAACCCCCAAACCTGTGCCTCCTGCAGAGGGTCAGTGAAGCCACATGAGAAACGGCGGCAAAAAATGGCCTTCTTGGGAAGCAGTCTCGTTTGCACCAGTGAGGGGGTCAGAAAGTCAGCATTGGGCTGCAGTCAGGGAACCACGCAAAGGACATTCAAGGGGTCTCTTGCCCAAGGACCACCGAGACCGGCTGAAAACTTCAGTCTGCACATTTTTCTAGGAGAGGGGCCACAGCTTTCGTCAGATGCTCCCCAAGCTGCCCACAAACAAAGGTCCAAAGCCGCTGACATTTTCTCTCTCTCTGGCTCTTGTCTTCCGAATCCAGGGTGACGGAGCTGACTCCTCTGTCTTTCTTTCTCCTTTGCTCTTCTTTAGAAAAAGCAAGTGAGTCAGACCAAGATCCGGGTCATCTCCACCATCCTGTTCATCTTGGCTGGCTGTGTCGTGTTTGTGACAATCCCCGCGGTCATCTTCAAGTACATCGAGGGGTGGACGGCCCTGGAGTCCATTTACTTTGTGGTGGTCACTCTCACCACGGTGGGCTTTGGTGATTTTGTGGCAGGTAAGCACTCTGGAGTGTCCCAGTCACCAGGGCCCTGGTGGGGAAAACATCTACTGTGGTCAGTGCTTTTCCAAACCAATTTGCAAAGAGTCGGACACGACTGAATGACTTATCTCTTCTCTATATCTTTAAGATGCTTTAAGCTTCGTGCCTCTCGTGGTTGGGGGCCGTAAACAATTCACATGTGTAGTTGTAAAAATCCGGACAGACTGGTCAGGTAAGTTAGAAAGCTATCAGAGGGGTTGAAGCCAAGACATTCTTTTTACACCCAGGAGACTTATTAACTGGAGCTCTAAGTTAATTCCTTTTTAGAGGAAGGTGGTGGGGCACAGCCCCTGTTAAGTCAGAAGCGTCAGTGAAAAGCATAATGCAGTACGGCAGGCAGACTCTGGTTTTGGGGTTAGGTGCTCAAGAAATTCCAGCGAGGCTCCCTTAAGGCCGGACTTGCCTTTGCCTGTCAGACCCCTTAACCTCATGACCTTTGCCACGGGCGGGACTCCTTGTGCTGGCTCCTGGCATTGACTGAAATGAATTTCTCATTGGATTTTGGGCTTCTGAATTGTATTAAGGCTCCTTGCAGCAGCTGATAAAGGCTATATTAGCAAGTGGCAAAAATGAAGCTCTGGAGAGATGAGTGTTGAGTTTAGTCTGCAGGGACCTCCAGATGAAGCTTCCTGATGCTGAGGGCAGAGTCACCATCCCTGTAAAAGATGCTCCAGGCATGTTTGGATGCAAGACTAAAGACCCAGGTGACCACCTGGAGTTGGAAACTGCCCCAAGGGAACTTAATATTATAATGGATCCTGCATGAATCTAAATAGACACAACAGCCTTCATTGTAAAAATAAATGCCAATGAACCGTGCTTAAGGAAGAAAAAGAAATCACCATCAAATTCTTCTAGGGACAGGGAGCTTAAAAACTAAAACAAAACCTGACGTTTTATGTGTATCGCTCTCCCAGGGTGGTGGGAAGGTAGGGATAGGAGGAGGAGGCCACCGATCTCTTTTCAGATGGATTAGTTCTCGGTGGTCAGACAAATGCTCAGTTTCTACTCCCAGAAGTGAACACGCTGACCCAGTAACTCTGTTGTAACTTAATATATTTAAAGAGGCCAGGGATCCCCTCTTCTGGAATCTGGAAAAAGCGTAAATTCTGGAAAGGATGTTGAAGGTTGGCCGTCTCCATGGTAATTCTAAGGAAACAGACAACCGGAAGAGTAGTTTTGCAGCTATTCCAGCTAGGAAGGTGAAGACCAAAGTTGCCTTTGTAGAAGCAGCAGTTTCAATGCTTTCTTCCTTTTGACATGGTGGGAAGGTAGGGATAGGAGGAGGAGGCCACCGATCTCTTTTCAGATGGATTAGTTCTCCGTGGTCAGACAAATGCTCAGTTTCTACTCCCAGAAGTGAACACGCTGACCCAGTAACTCTGTTGTAACTTAATATATTTAAAGAGGCCAGGGATCCCCTCTTCTGGAATCTGGAAAAAGCGTAAATTCTGGAAAGGATGTTGAAGGTTGGCCGTCTCCATGGTAATTCTAAGGAAACAGACAACCGGAAGAGTAGTTTTGCAGCTATTCCAGCTAGGAAGGTGAAGACCAAAGTTGCCTTTGTAGAAGCAGCAGTTTCAATGCTTTCTTCCTTTTGACTGTCTTAAGGACCAAGAACTGCCAAGTCAGAGTGACTGAGAATTGCTTACACAGAGCCCAAGGCCTGGGGCCCCGCCCGCCTCGGCTGGTCCTCGGTGCTCAGCTACTGAGCAGCTCCCCAGCTTGGGCAGGCGGTCACTTGGTGCCACTTATGAGAGGCCTGAGTCTCTGGACAGACAGCACACAGAGACAGGAGGACAGTACCAAGAGGAACTGTCCGGTCAATTCCTTAGTGTTGTCCGTAGCTGCTCTGCGGGGAAACTTATTGAGGTTCCAATCCCAGCTGCAGTTTAGAGCTATTTCACTGACATCTTTCAGTTCTCTAATGTACCGTCTGCACTCTGCTGTAACTGCAGAGAGTCTTCTGTGCTAACTCGGGCCTGTCTGGAGGACTGTCTTCTGGAGGACACGTGGGGCAAGCCTTGCTCTCTAACTGGTTGCTCTGTTCAGTCTGTTAATCTGGGTCACAAATAGCACAGCCCGGGGAACAGGAGATTCAAAAAAATTGCTTATGATTTGTTTATTATTTATCCTTATGAGTCACGATGGGCTGTGAGCGCTTAGCACACACTGGCACTTGGCCTGATGTTTACTTACCTGGAAAGGCTGTGACCTCCGCAGCCACAGACATAGCATGGGTTTGTTCTTTTGTTTTTGAGTGATCTTTAGCGATGGAAGGTTGTAATGAATCTCGTGGCTAAGTGTACAGATAAATACAAAGAACTGTTAGAAAGTTTTAAAGTCTGGTTTGGTTGTAATTGGGTCAGAGAAAATGGACATGCTTTCCCATGGGTTTTGATAACAGTGGTTATACATGTAAATATGTCTCCTGCAGAGTACCTTTCTTTTTAAAAAAGTTTTAAAAATTTCTATTGGAATATAATTGATTTACAATGTTGTGTTAGTGTCTGGTGCACAGCAAAGCGATTCAGTTATACACATATATGTATCTATTCTTTTCCCATTCTGGTTATCACAGAATATTGAGCTGCATAGCACTGTTTTAATTCCCTTACCTACCGCTGATTACAGAACCATATTTCCTTTGTCCCGTAGTCTCTGCAGACTTGGGTCTGTTATAATTCACTGCGCTGACTGCAATTGGACCAGGCCCCTCTAAACTGCCGTTTCCATAGCTTATAGAGACCAGTCTGAAGCACACTGCCTTGGAACCCTGGAAGTGTGTCAAAGCCTTTTTGGCAATACTCTGAGCGTGAAAGGGAAGGCTGTCCATCGTTTAAATAGATACATTAACAAGAGCTGATGGTTGCTGTGATTTGACAAGGCATCAGCTTGGAAACAGAATCAAAACATCAATCTCCATGCAGGATTAAGTGCTGGTTTATTTTGTAGCTGGCTCACTTTAGGACAGTCTAACAACCCAACAAGCATTTTGCAACCCTGACTGACAGCACCTGAATACCAGGCCAGCAGCTGATAAATGAACAGGCAGAAGGGTGTTTCCTGCCTTGTTTGCTAGCGCACCCTAGTGACAGTCTTTTGTGGACGATGGTGATTGGCTGGTAAATATTTACTTTCAGAGAGCTCCCAGGAAAAAGTGGCAGAGTTCTCCTGCCTAGTGCAGAAATGAAATGAACCTCAAAACTCACTTCATGTTGCAGAAAGTCCAAGAATATCCTAGGGAAAGCTAGGGAGAGGGCAAGAATTGCCTGAAAGGGAAAAGCAAGGCAGTTAAACCAAACCAAGTGGGGTTTACCACAGAGCCCTCTAGCAAAGTTTGGAATTCTAATTTTCAGAAGTGGCGGTAGCTATGGAGACCTTGTGGGCTCCGTTGCAAACTGAGAAGTACCACAAGCCACAGAGCCTGGCCAGCCGCCTTTGGGAGCTATTACTGATACCATAAGCGCTCAGTGCAGATTCGAAGGCGCTACGTGAGGTTACAACCACAGCCCAGCGGGAAAGTCCAGGGACCGTGCACCATGTGGTACAGTAACTTCCAATCCACAGCTAATGTCGGTTTTCTTAGAAATGGCCACGAGCCGGCTTCATTGGAAAATGACATCTCACAGACAGGTATTGCATGAAGTGTCTTCACTTCTTTATGAGAGGAGTCTGGGCTTAGAATCTCTGTTGCTTGGCCACCTTGGGCAGGCTTGTAGAAGGTCTAGAATAAATAGGCTATTTACTTGGAATAAACGGCTGGTCTTTTTAATGAACAGCCGTCAATGCAGTCAGGCAACTAGTCAATTTGGTTTGATGGATTTTTTTACTATAATCCCTATTTGTAAAATAAAGGGATTGAACTCCCTGGCCTTGAAGGTCCCTTTTTATTCTCACACAGTGATTCTAATTGACTCGGTCTAATTGACCCTATGGATCAGCATTATGTAAACACCATCCTTTGGTCAGCCTTAAATCACTATTGCCTGGGTCCCAGTCTCAAGGATACCATCAAGTCTAATTTTACTTGCACACACCCACTTCTCTCTTGTTAAATGCAGATGTGCTTAAGGAGGAAATGGTGCCAAGAGTTCCAAACCATTTGGGATTATTTAATGGTCTTTTTTTATTAAATTTAAGGCAGTTTAAGAAAAACTTGACAAAATCAAGTACACCCCAATAAGAAAATTAAAAAAAAAAAACCAACACACAAAACTTGAAACTGGGCCTGCTCTGTTGTCCTCTAATCCAAGCCTTTCATTGTCAAGCTCAGGTTTAAACTGGATGGATCAGGCTGGTCACTGACATATTTTTTGTTATTATGTCTTGTGTGTTAAGGGCTTCCTTGGTAGTTCAGCTAGTGAAGAATCAGTCTGCAAGGCAGGAGACCCCAGTTTGGTTCCTGGGTTGGGAAGATCCTCTGGAGAAGGGATAGGCTACCCACTCCAGTATTCTCGTCAGGAGAATCCCGTGGACAGAGGAGCCTGGCAGGCTACAGTCCGTGGGGTCGCAGAGTCGAACAAGATTGAGCAACTAATCACAGCACATGATGTACTGAGATTATTGGTCAAGATTCAAAATAAGTGAAGCCACAGGTCAGGCTTCTTTGGGGAAGAGGCACGACTTTTCCTTGTCCTCCCACCCTGTCACATCGTGTATACAGCAGGCCGAGCAGCTGAGTGTTGGGTGGTGATGCGACCACATCTCTGCTACATGGACTGGGATGCGATTGCTCTGTGATGACCGTTTGCCAGATCCTCGTTAAAGCAACGCTTGCTTGTTTTCAGGGGGAAACGCCGGCATCAATTACCGGGAGTGGTATAAGCCCCTGGTCTGGTTTTGGATCCTCGTTGGTCTTGCCTACTTTGCAGCTGTCCTCAGCATGATCGGAGATTGGCTACGCGTTTTATCCAAAAAGACAAAAGAAGAGGTAGGATTCCTTCCAGATTCGCTGAATGTTCCTGAGGTCAGGAACCTTCTTGGGGCAAGAATTACCTGTCTCTATTCTATGGGCTAGACCATTACCTACTAAGTGGAGGCCTCCTAGACGTCCTTGTTTCGAATCCTTGAATGGTTTTAAACGCCACGTTAACTGGGATAGCAGTTATTTCTGGATTCTTTTTTAGCAGGTGAGAAAAATCTGGTGACTCACCAGCCCACAGCTCCTGGAAAAACTAGTAAACGGCAACTTATTTTTGAAAAGGGAAGTGAAAAAAAAAAAAACCCAGACATAGTCAGCATAGGTAGACGGCAGTTGGGGGAGGTGTGCAATTGCCCCCAATCAGCAAATGTGTGCATTTTCCTCAGTTCCATATGAGACTGAAGTTATTGAACTGTGGCCGGCCGTAGGGGGTGAACTCACGGGGTCCCTTTCACACACGTTCCCTCTGGGTTGTCAGATCTATAGAAACAAATATATGTCTGTGGCCAGCAAAGAAAAGGAATGGCTACGGAGCAAAGGTAGATTTTATGATTAAAAAAAAATGTCCATGTAGTTCTTCTGGAAAGAGAGGAAAAGAGATAACAAAGAAGAAGGGTAAAGAGAAGAAAAGCAGTAAAGAAAGGAAAGGAGATAAAACCTAAAGAAACAGAGGGACAGCCTGTTTAAGGGCGACTGTTCCCTGCCCAGGGTGCAGACATTCCGAGCGGAGGGTCCTGGGAGAGCCTCCTTAGATGGCACCATCTCCCACACCATTCCTGGGGGCAGAGGTTTGATTTTCCTGGCTTGCAGAAGCTGTGTCAATGCACTCTCCAGTCTGATTCCCCAGGGAGCTGACTGACCTGCTGAAAATCAGCCATAACAAAAGACTACACTCAACAACATAAGTATTGACATTACTCAATGCAAAAATCCGAGTTACTCCTCTGCATAGGAAAGCGTGAGTCTTGTACTAACAGTCCTGCTGAAATAAAGCCCAGAGAGTTGGTCTTGATCCTCAGGTGAGACTTTGCTCTGAGCAAGCACACGTTCTGGGCTTTGGCAGAAGATGCCCCCTTCCTGCACCCTGAACAGGGAAACTTGGCTACCAGGTACCCTGCATGGGGGTGGGGGGTGATCTTAAACCAGCTGCAAGCCGTACAGCACAAGGTCATGGACAGCACCGCCTAGATATGGGGCGACACAGGACTTTCCTTTTTAGAACTAGGCCATTTCCAGGCTAATGGGGACGGGTGGAGCACTCTAACCCAGACAGAGGTCTTGGAGGGACAGGGCAGGGCAGAGGACCCGCTGGAACTGCTCTGTGTCCAGGGCCGAGCTAGGTGCCCGGCTACCTCCCATAACGGGAAAAGGTCTGAGCTAGACACGACTGCCTCCGAGTTATGCAGCAGGGATGAGGCCGGACCACGGAAGGGTGAACCCAGCAGGCGCGGTCAGGTCCCGCCGCCTCCCCTTCCCCCCGGAATCCCAAGTGTCTGGCAGCGGTCGGGTTGCCCAGCACGTGCGCCTCTCGGCAGCACCTTAGTCCCTAGCGGGAAGGGCTAGGGTGGAAGTAGCCTCTCCTTCCCTTGGCGGGGCTGACGCAAAGCCACCGCCTCCGGGCCTTCTTCCCACGAGGACCCCCGAGGGCTGCGGGCATGGGAGGGTGGTGGCGATGGGGGCTGGTGGCAATGGAAGGTCGTGGCGATGGGGGGCTGCG
>SJYC01069179.1:0-21904 GCA_006408675.1 Madoqua kirkii
GGGTGCCCGGGCGCGGGGAGATGGGGGCGATGGGCGTGGCGGCTCAGGGGCGGGAGGGGCGGTGTCTCAGCGCCCTGTGGTCGCCCTGTCTCCCCGCCAGGTGGGCGAGATCAAGGCGCACGCGGCCGAGTGGAAGGCCAACGTGACGGCCGAGTTCCGGGAGACGCGGCGGCGGCTGAGCGTGGAGATCCACGACAAGCTGCAGCGCGCCGCCACCATCCGCAGCATGGAGCGCCGGCGCCTGGGCCTGGACCAGCGGGCGCACTCGCTCGACATGCTCTCGCCGGAGAAGCGCTCGGTGTTCGCCGCGCTCGACGCGGGCCGCTGCAAGGCCTCGTCCCAGGAGAGCATCGACCACCGGCCCAACAACCTGCGGCTGCAGGCGTCGGAGCCGCTGCAGAAGCGCGGGCAGGGCGCCTCCGAGGACAACATCGTCAACAAGCTGGGCTCCGCCTCCAGGCTCACCAAAAGGAAGAACCGGGACCTCCGGAAGGCCCTGCCCGAGGACGTGCACAGGATCTACAGGACCCTCCGCCACTACTCCCTGGACGAGGAGAAGAAGGAGGAGGACACGGACAAGGGGTGCCACCCGGACCACTCCAGCACCGCCGTGCTCACCGACTGCGCCCAGCCGCCGGCCGGCGCGGGGGACGGCGTGGGCCCCGCCGACGCCAAAGACGCGGAGCGCGACAGCAGCGCGCTGCTAGGAGCCAGAAACTAAGCGGGGAGGACGCGCTGGACGGGGCCCAGCCTTGTCTTTTGTTTGTTTTTAAATATATTCACCCTGAGACACGTGCCTTAAAACAAGACTTCTCGTTAGTCCGAAATTACATAGCATCGAAGAAGATATTTCACTGTGCCATAAACGACCGAGAAAGCTCGCTCTGCCAAAAGGCAATCAAAAGAACAAGGACTTGGCTTTTGATCACAGCCCAGGACATCCAGGGCGCCTTCGCGGGCGCGGGAGGTCACGGCCACCGAGGTCCAGGGCACGTGCCGGAGATGGATGCGGTGGCCCCGGGCAGCGCCGCTGCGCTCCGCAGGGCGCGAAAGGGCAGCTATTGCGTAGACCAGCCGTCTGAAAGGAACAGGTGTGTCTTTTAAAGGAAGTCGTTTCCTGAACCCACTATCAGTAATGTGTGTACGCAGGCACAAGCGGCCTGGCCTGGGAGGGGGACTGGTCCTTGTCACTTGGGGTCGGAGTGGACGTGCTGGAATGTGGCTCTGAGCTCCGATTTTGAGACAAAACCGTTCAGTACATCCCTAGTCTTTTCTAAGCTCCAGATGAATGTCCCTGGGACCCGAGAGCACCTGGAATTCGTTGGAAGCAGATGAGAGCACACGTATCAAAAGGTGCAATTGCTTTCCTCATTACAAGAGAAACAAAAAAAGTCACATCACACTGTGGATATCACCTTAACCAATGACAGAGGCCTGCTGAATTCTGTCTTTCTCACAGGTAGTCCAGTCGGACGCGCAAGCATTGGTGAACACTCAGCCTCAGCCGCTGCGTGGTGACAGGCAAAAACCAAACCTCAGTGCACGGTGCGCTGAAAAGGCGCCGAAAGGGTGCGATGGTGAAACTACACTGGTTTTGAAATGTTCATGTTCACTTTTCTAGTGGAACTTCTGTTATAATTGGTTTTGATAAAAGGGGGGAAAATACCAAAACTATTGCCTTGCATGATGCCAGTGGCTTCCTGTCCTGTCTGGCTGATCCTAAGCGTCTGTAAACATAGGCATCCTGCATGTCTGAGACACACCAAGGAGGACCGCGGCATCGCTCCTTCTCAGGGCTTCTGTCCCTTTGGGTGTCTTAGGGTGGACACAGTGACACCAGGTCCTAGCCTGCGATTTGCAAACAAAGGGAAAAGGAATCCCTCAAACCAACCCTTGTACGAGAAGATTGAATTGTTTTCATTGCTTGCAGCTTAAGTGCCATTACTGCCATTTTTAAAAAAAATAATACTTAAAGAAGTATTTGAAAGACCTCGCTCTTATGTTTGGGTGTTCCTTTATTCTGAAAGCATTGCTCCTTTTCCTCCATCATTTCTTCACTTGTACCTGCTAGCCACTCAAGTTACAGTGCTGCTGTGACTGATTGTTTCTAGAGCGGTAACCAACATGTGATAATTATGATGTTCTTTTTCACGAGGTTAGAACACCCGGTGAGGGGAAGTGGGGGGTCTGACAGGCCATAGGTCTGGGGAGGGAGACTCTAAGTGGACTTTTAGCAGCGAGGGAAGAGTACGCACTACGCCAAGCATCCCACTTGTGCCTCAGCCTTTTTCAGAGTTGGCTGGCCATTATCCTGGTTCTAACCTGGCCACTTGTGCCACACACTTCAGTGTTTGGACCTGGCACCACCCGAAAGCTGCTGCTTATGGGCCTCCTGGGCTCAGTACCACTGTTTGGGGATGGCATATAGCTAACATGCAGGGTGGGTTTGTCACCAGGTCAGGACTAGCAGAGGCTTCCAGAAACCATCTCATGCTTTTCTGACTTCCAGGGAAAGATGCTAGCCACCGCATCCTTGACTGCTTCTGCCATGTCCCCCTCTTGCTGCTGTTTCCCCCAAGTGCACAGCTCTCCTTCGTCTAGCGCACACACAGCCCCCATGTGCCACGCCCCCTCACTGTAAGCTCTGATTAAAGCACTGGCATTGCTTTTGGGAAGGAGCCAAATGAGAATCAAGTATGATTAGTGCCCCCCTGCCCTGTCCAAGCTACGTTTGGGTTAATGCTGCCACAGGGCTGTGGCTCACTGGTGACATCCTGTGTCCACAGAGCAACAGACAGACGCTTGGGCAACGATGTATATGCAGGGATGGGCCTTGGTTCTTATTCCGGGAGTCATTCCAGCCTGACAAAATATGTGCTAAGGAATTGGTAGGTTAACTGGACTTCCCTGGTGGCTCAGACAGTAAAGAATCCGCTTGCACTGTGGGAGACCTGGGTTCGATCCCTGGGTTGGGAAGATCCTCTGGAGGAGGGCCTGGCAACCCACTCCAGTCTTCTTGCCTGGAGAATCCCATGGACAGAGGAGCCTGGCGGGCTGCAGTCCATGGCGTCGCAGAGAGTCTGACTAAAGCACAGCACAGCACAGCACGGGGAACTGGGACTTTCTTATTCCGACAAGTTGAAAGCTTCCTGATTGAACTGTCCAGGGATCTCATTCATTTGGGTTCACCCTCTGTTACTCAGTACCTTCTTTATAATAGTGGGTTAAAATTCTAGACTCTACAGGCAGAGCTGGCCAAGAGGCTTCCCTGTCATTTATCCAGTGACTCCCATGGGCCAGGCACTAGATGTGGCACTTTAGGGGCGTGGGCTCACTGAACTGCCCCAGCAACACTCTTTGGGAAGTGTTTGCAAACCCATTATACGCGCGATGACATGGAGGCTCAGGGGAGCCAAGTGGGTAACTTAGTGGAGAGCACACAGCAGGAAGGGGCAGAGCTAGTGACCACAGTCTGTCTGACCACAGTCTGCCTTGGACTTTGCGGCAGGGTCCGTGCCGTGCACCTTGTGAGTGTGTGTCTGTGTGCGCGTGTGCCTGTGTGTCTTTCTAGTTTCCTGGACGTGGCATACAGAGGTGGGGGGAAGCTCTTTACTGCCAAGATGGGATGAGGTCTTTGTGAACTTGGGCTAACACGTTGTCCTTACAGATGGTCATTGCACATTGCTTTGGTTTGGGTTTTGGAAATGCGTCTCCTAGCACCCTTTCTGTACTGTTAAAAATGCTCTTTGAAAGCACCCTTTTGCACTTGACTTGCCTGTCCTGCAGGAACTCGGTGTACAGGTGGAATAAAACAGTTCAAAGCTCTAAGCTGCACACTCTACCAAATGGAACCACACTCTACCATATACCAGATGTTGGTATATGTGTGTGTGGACACTCAGTTGAGCTGATTCTTTACCACTGAACCCCCCGGGAAGCCCAGATCCACGGCCAGACGAGTCAGGTCCCAGTCACACAGAGGGAGAGAGACTAGCCCTTGCCTGGGAGTTCCCCAAGTACAGATGGGACTGAGGCCCTGACAAATACAATCAAAGAACAGTGCTCTCTCCTCCATTAGACGTGTGGGCACAGCGTCTGACAAGCTATAGCCTACTCTCCAGGCTTCCCAGGTGGCGCTAGCAGTGAAGAACCCACCTGCCAGTGCAGGAGACACAAGAGATGCAGGTTCCATCCCTGGTTGGGAAGATCCCCTGGAGGAGGGCATGGCAACCCACTCCAGCATTCTTGCCTGGAGAATTCCATGGGCTACAGTCCCTAGGGTCACAGAGAGTCAAGAGGTGACTGAATCGACTTAGCATGTACGCACACATGCAACCTACTCTCCAGAGGAGAGGCTTGGGAGGGCATCCAGGGGTTGGGCTCCACTTCATGTATACAAGCTGAGATTTGGGAAGAGGAGGCCAGTTGTTTTGGAGTTGTTTGAAAGCTACCTTTTAAAAATGGGGTCCAATAACACGGGAATTCACATGGATAAGGCAAACTTGCTACAAATTCTAGACACACATCGAAACAGCCCTTCCCTGCCCGCACTTCCCACCGCGCCATAAACCTGGAGAGAACGCTTTCATTTTGCGCATGGATAGACCACGGGGCCAGTGGCTTTGGTGGGCAGTGTCCGTTGTTTCTCTTGGTAACTGGGTGTTGAATATTTACTCCACAGCTGATCTGGGAGCTTTTAGTGGTGAGAACCAAGGGACAATTTGGAGAGATTTCAGCTCGATGCCCAGTTCGAACCCAGTGGTGACCCTAGGACTTCTCTGCTTTGGGGCAAGGCCTTATGTGTGTGTAGGCAAGTCTGTTCCTGACCTGCAGCGAAGGTGACTGGGCCTGTCTGTGCTTCCCTGACCCGGCTCGTGACCTTGGGCCCCTCAGACCCTGCGTCTACCTTTCTGTTACCTCATCAGCACATCAAGGGAGTAGAACCCGGAGAGTCAATCGCGAAGGTCCCTTTTAGTTCTGCAGTGCTCTGACCGAATGCTCAGCGGTCCATGAGTTAAGTACGCTAAGAACTTCACTAGCTGGATTTGTAAATACTGATGGATGGGCCCCACTTTCTTTAGGCAAAATGAGCGCTTAGTCTCTTGCCCCTTGGGATTTGTTTCCTGGGTGATGGATGGAGACTAGATATATTTGGGAACCTGGTGTCCAAATGAGGGTCCTGTCCTGTGTGGCTCATTGTCACCTTATCTTACAGAGGCGATGGCTGCTTTGGGTTCTTTGGGGATGGTTCCAGGCTGAAAGTCCTAGCTGGGCTGCTGCTGCTGCTGCTGCTGTGTCACTTCAGTCATGCCCGACTCTGTGTGACCCCAGAGACGGCAGCCCACCAGGCTCCCCCGTCCCTGGGATTCTCCAGGCAAGAACACTGGAGCGGGTTGGCATTTCCTTCTCCAATGCATGAAAGTGAAAAGTGAAAGTGAAGTCGCTCAGTCGTGTCGGACTCTTAGCGACCCCATGGACTGCAGCCCCCCAGGCTCCTCCGTCCATGGGAGTTTCCAGGCAAGAGTACTGGAGTGGGCTGCCACTGCTTTCTCTCCTAGTTGGGCTAGGTGTTAGCAAACCACCCCTCCCCTCCCTCTGAGATGGTGTTTCTTGGCTGAGTTCATGCTGCTTGTGTATTTGGATGCTTACCTTCGGGGGTTAGTGAGAATGTGGCCGGAGCCAGTACCGCATCTCATGTCTGTGCCTCCTACATCCCCCTTAGGTTTTAAGGGGACGCGGGTGATCCGTCCTCGCGGTTCCCATGCAGTTGTGTGCAAAGGCCGTAACCACAGGAGCAGAGGGAGCTCTCGGCGGCAGAGTAAGAGGTAGCTAGTAAATGGCCTTAAAAACAAAAATGGCAACTCTCGGAAACAAAGGTGATTTTTTGATTTGGCTTTGTGGATGCTGTGAATGCTGCGTATGGAAACTCTGGAGTAGCATGCTAACTCCACGGCTGTAAATAAAGTCCCGTCCTCAGACGTTGGGCGAGGAACCCGCTGCTTCGTGCTTACTTCGCCGGCCCCTTCGGCCCCCGCCCGCAGTCCACCTCCCACCCAAACCCAGCGGTCCCCGAGTCACATGACGTCAGTGCCGTGGCGAGGAGGAGAAATAAAATAAGGGGTGTCTCTGATCTTACTGAAAGCGATTTATTTCACAGGTGCCTAGGAGTTCTGGAAACTTTCTCTTCTCGGTTCTTAAGTGAAAAATCTCAAATAGTTCCTTATGCATTACAAACACCCCTTCCCCCCCAAATAGGCGACAAAACTCCTGGCGAGCACTTCCACCCCATCTGCACGGCAGTCCCGTGCTGTCCGGGGGACAACGGCGAAGCATTCCCTCTGCTATCAGGGCGCTGAGCCTGAAGTGAAACACGCAGCTGCCTAGAAGCGTTATGCAGAAAGCCACCATCATGCCAGTCTCCTCCGCCTTCTTACCCAGCCCAGTGCCACAGGCAGGGGACCCCGTGACAGTGATAAGCCCACGTGTGGAGGTGTTCCACCTATTTTTCTCTCTGTAGGATTTCATGGTGCTTAAAAAAAAAAAAAAAGGCATTTTACAGAAAAAAAGCAGGGTCGGCGGGGGGGTGGGGGAGGAGGGAATTTTGTAATGTTCTTATTAGGAAAAGTACAAAAGCAACTTTGCTTGTAACATTTCAATAAGCTGTGCTGCTACTGTCTTTGGTGATGTAAGTTTTTTTTTTCAACAATGGAGAAAAATGCAACAAAGACCTTCTGGAAGATCTAATACAAAGTCTCTCCTGTTTTCCTTTATTTGTGGGGCCAAACACGGTTTACCAAGGCTGGGTTGGGAGGTATGCTAAGGACCACAGGTCATCCGGAGATAGGCTTTTGGCCTGGCTGGCGTTCATCAGCAAGGAGCCGATGCAAGCTTAACTGTCTGGCAGGTGGGGGAGCCCACAGCATCCCAAGAGGAGAAACTTGAACCCATATGGTTAATGCGTATTTGCTTTCACTTTCTTATTTTTATCTGATCCTGATTGCACGTTGCTGAAGATTGGACAGCATGTCACCATTTCTAGGTAAGACACTGAGTTTGGGCATTGTGCCATGTCTGCCCATATGAAATGGACAACTGCTTGGGTATCCAGATTTCAAGCTGTATTTGGTTTTGCACTTAACTTTGTGTACACTAACCATGGGCTTGTCAAAATGGGTAGAGATAAAATGCCCACCAATTTTGAGCACCAGCTTAGCAGTAGCAGTAGTTTAGTTGATAAGTCGAGTCCTACTCTTGTGACCCCACAGATTGTAGGCTCCTTGTCCATGGGATTCTCCAGACAAGAACACTGGAGTGGGTTGCCATTTCCTTCTCTAGGGGATCTTCCCCACCCTGGAATCAAACCCAGGTCTCCTGCGTTGCAGGCAGACTGTTTACTGACCGAGCTATGAGGGAAGGTACCTGGTTACGTACGACGTACTCTGCTAGGCAGTTTGCAAACAGACCACTGGGTCTTCTAAAGTTGGGTTTCTTCTTTTTGTCCATGAAGACTTTGAGGCTCAGAGATGATGAGAAACTTCCAACCCAAGTCAGCCAGCTCCAAGCCCGAGTCTCTTTCACCAGATCACACAGCTGCATGGGGCGAGTGCTTTGAGCCCTCATCTAGTAAAGGTGATGTGGTTCTTTCTGATTTGTCTACAGTCTCTCCCACCCTGTTGGTGAGAGAGGCATGCTGTGAGGTCAAGGGTGAGTTTCTGGCTGCAGGGCTGAGCAAGGCCAAGTGACTTCCATTCTTAGCCGAAACCAAGAATGCGCCCAGGCTAACCCAGTGCTACTCCTGGTTGTGGGCTGGCCAGGGACAGATCTGGTTCCTATTTTTATTGGTTTCACTTGCATGCGTGGCGGTCGAGTGCATGCCACATGGCAGGAATTCAAAGTGACTTTTCCGAAATGCAAATTGGCCCGTGGATCCCCTTGGCCTTCGGGATGAAAACCCTAAAGCCCTAGTCTTGGTCAGGCCCCATGTGGATTTCCGCCTCGTTGCACACCAGCCTCGGCCGCCACCACTTTGGATTTCTCACTGGCTCTGCCAGTGGTCCATGACTTCTTCTGCTATCTCCAGGTCTCTGCACCTGCTGTCCCTTTTGGGAGGCCTCCCCACCTTAGGAGCTACCTCCCCCATCCCACGACCACCTGGTCCCCGCATGTCTTTCAGTATTGAGCTGAAGAGCGGCCTCTGTGGGGAACCTTCCTTCCCCACCTCGTCCCCTCCCCTGACTGTGAGTTAGCTGCTTCTCCAATCGGGCTTTCCTCAGCGCGAGCACCTGCTGTGGGGCTGTGCGGCCTAGTGGCTGGCTGCCCTGTCTGTCGATGCAGGAGGTAAGCTCCTCGGTGCGACAGTCAGCCTCTCGTTTCTCTTCTCAGGACCGAGCACTGTGCCTGATAGACAACACAAGAGACGTTAATGGTGGGATGATTTTAGTGCCGTTCTTGACAGCACATTTGTATCCTTCAAGGGAGATTTAATTTTTTGTGAATTCAAAGTCATTTGGAACCCAAGACTGTCCAATTCCTGAGTATCCTTTTGGTCAAATTCAAGTTTGCCTCGTACTAATAATAAAGAATTTGATCTGTGTTTGGTATTTACAGAGAGCTCTGAAATTTCGATCACAGTGCTAGTTAAAGTAACTAGACTCTAAAGAGGACGACTGTAATGGAAAGCTCTCATTGAAAAGTACAGCTAAGGGAATATTTATTTTAAAACCATTCTTAATATTACCGATAGTTTAAATGTATATGATCTTAGGAAATATTATATTTTGTGGGGATGTCAAACATGACAAATGGGCCACACTTCTTACACCTATGTCCAAGGCAGATACTGCCATCAGTCACAGAATACCTTCCTTCTTGATCCAGGTACATTCTTGGAATTCACTGTAAGACTGTACTCAAGACCCACAGTTTTTGAAGTATTCTCCAACGACCTTCTTACATCCCTGAGATTCTCTCATGGTATCACAAGATTAGAACTATTTCCCAGAATACTACTAAGACATCATTTGCCCACATTCTCTCATGAGGGCATAGCACTTAGAATTGAGTAGCCTTAGAGAGGGGTTTCCCAGGTGGAGCTAGGGGTAAAGAACCCACCTGCCAATGGAGGAGACATGAGAGATATTCAATCCCTGAATGGGGAAGATCCCCTGGAGGAGGGCACAGCAGTCCACTCCGGTGCTCTTGTCTGGAGAATTCCAGACAGAGGAGCCCGGCAGGTAAGCTATAGTTCACAGTGTCGCAAACAGATGGACACAGCTGAATCGACTTAGCACGCATGCACACAATCGGTCACTTAGAGAACACAGGCAGGGTAACAAGATACCTTCATTGAAGACTAAGAATTTTCCAAAATGCTAGCAAATGAGCTTGCATTTCTTAGTGAACCCCAAGGTAGCTAGCTATGATTTTACTGGAAAGGGCTTTCTGCCTGGCCTCATAAGGAATGGATCATGGCAACAGCCGTACAACAATATTCCTGTGGGCTGGGCTTGCTGCCCTGTGGGCCCCAGCTCCTCAGATTCCTTCCAGTTAGCCCTGTGAATCCCAGAAGTCTCATGGGTACTCAATTTCTTGGCCACTGTGCTGTGGGGATCACTTCTCTATTAAACAGAAAGCTCCTTGCCTCTCCGGGGCTGGATGACACGGCTGTCTGCTGATCTCCTGGTAGCAGCAGACTCTCCATTTGGGTAACTCTCTCTCTTCCCCATACTGGGAGCCCCTCAATGGAGATCTCCTTACCTTCTTGTTTTCATGGGCCTGTCACAGAGCCTGGAACACGGTAAAAGATCCAAAGATGTTTGTTGAATAAATATCAAATCCAAGAACGTGGAGTTGAGTGAGGGCCTCTACAGAGAGTAGGGGCAAAGGAAGAGACCCCAAATCTGGGGTGAGCTGGAGGGGAAGTTAGAAGGATGCAGTGTGTAAGGGGAGCCAGGGCAAAGGGCGGCGGGCCAGGCAAATGGAAGATATCTAGAGACAGTACTGACCCCAGTGGCAACTTCTACCTCGTCACTTCTGTGAATTTACATCAAGGGCAGGAACCAGAGTGAGGCACACTCCCTCAGTGCAGAACTATTCAGTTAAAATGCTAGTGCACACATGGCAGTGTGAATTTGAGATAACACACAGGTCAACAGACATCCATTGTATCTTTATGGATGACTTATTTCAAGGAATACATTTAAAAATATATTGCAAGACTCTAAAACTAAAAAAAATGTTTTAAAATGTCTCACACAACCCATTTCAAAGAGTTATATTGATTAAATGCATCTTAAAGGTCGTTTAAAGATTCATCACTTGGAATCATTCAGGATAAGAAAAGATTTTTTTTTCCCCTCAGTTGGAAAGTGGTAATTTTAAAATGTTTTCTTTCCAATATTGTAATCTGTTATCTACAAGCTGCTTGTATCAGCAACTCTTTGGAATCTGCAGACACCTGAGGCAGAGAACAAGCACAAGGCCTCAGTGAGACAGAAATGTGTTTTAAAATAAAGAAACTTGGAGGACTCCAACATTACGCAATCAAAAGCGTGTGTTGCAAGTGTATGAAACAGAAACACACGATGCTAGCATAAGCTATGGCTCAGTTTCAACATTTTACTTAGAATGGTAATCTCTGCCTTAAAGAACATTCTGTGGTTGCCTGATTCCACAGAAAGAAGAGAAGTAAGGGGCTGTTTCTTTCCATGAGTGAATGCAAATTTGAAACAACTTTCCCACTGAATTGGTGGTGGGGGCGGTGGCGAAGATTAGCTAATGGGGGCTCAGACAGTAAAGCCATTTGCCTGCAATGCGGAAGACCTGGCTTTGATCCCTGGGTTGGGCAGGTCTCCTGGAGAAAGAAATGGCAAGCCACTCCAGCACTCTTGCCTAGCAAATTCCATGGACGGAGGAGCCTGCTAGGCTACAGTCCACCGAGTTGCAAAGTCGAACTGAATTGGTGGTGGGGGCGGTGGCGAAGATTAGCTAATGGGGGCTCAGACAGTAAAGCCATTTGCCTGCAATGCGGAAGACCTGGCTTTGATCCCTGGGTTGGGCAGGTCTCCTGGAGAAAGAAATGGCAAGCCACTCCAGCACTCTTGCCTAGCAAATTCCATGGATGGAGGAGCCTGCTAGGCTACAGTCCACTGAGTTGCAAAGTCGACCACGACCGAGCGATTTCACTTTTTCAGTGGTGACAGTAACTGGTTAAGACTGTGCAGTCCATCAGTCTGTTCCATCCATCCATCCATTTAATATTTATGGAGCCCGCCTCTGTGTGAGGCGCTGGGAGAGCTGCAGGGTGTGGGTCCCTGTCCTCAGGGATCTCAGGCTGCGGTTAGGAGCCCTGTGCCCACTGTGCTGTGGGGTGGCAAAATCCTGCCATCTGGTTGGAGGGAGAACCATAATAGGACTGTGTCTGATTCTGTTCAAAAGTATAAATTACCCCCAAAGTGCTAGGAATTCAGACAGTGTGAGGACTGGCACACACGGTGACAGTCAAAACCGGCTTCCTGTAAGAGGCGGCATCTTTAAGAAGGCTTAGCAGACTGGTTAGGGAACCGCAGAACAGGAACGACTCCCAAGCGTATGAATCCGTTTCTCCCGAGGACGCCACAAATAAGTCTTCACTTGGGGCTGTCTCTTATACACATCTCACACTGCATCCTTCTAACTTCCCCTCCAGCTCACCCCAGATTTGGGGTCTCTTCCTTTGCCTCTACTCTCTGTAGAGGCCCTCACTCAACTCCACGTTCTTGGATTTGATATTTATTCAACAAACATCTTTGGATCTTTTACCGTGTTCCAGGCTCTGTGACAGGCCCATGAAAACAAGAAGGTAAGGAGATCTCCATTGAGGGGCTCTCAGTATGGGGAAGAGAGAGAGTTACCCAAATGGAGAGTCTGCTGCTACCAGGAGATCAGCAGACAAACTGAAAGATGAACAGAAGGTAAGCTCTACAGGTCACCAGCAACTGCAACAGCAATCATAGCTCCTTCTGAAAGCAAGTGTGACTGAGGAACACGCAGTACAGAAAGCTGCCTCTCCGCCTTCTCCCGTCTCCCCCTCCCTC
This sequence comes from Madoqua kirkii, assembly GCA_006408675.1. Classification (NCBI taxonomy): domain Eukaryota; kingdom Metazoa; phylum Chordata; class Mammalia; order Artiodactyla; family Bovidae; genus Madoqua; species Madoqua kirkii. The sequence goes on from SJYC01069179.1 coordinate 12,075, forward strand.
TGTCTCATCTCCAGGGGCTCCCGGGTTCTAGCCTCCTTTTCTCAAGCCGAGGAATACAATGGCCACAGGATTCCTGGCTTCTTTGTTTCAAAAGTCACACCCACCAGAGGACTTTCCTTCAGCGCAGGCTTGGGAATGAGGTTTCCCCGAGTGAAAAGACACTTTCTTAGGTTGGAGACTGAACAGTTTGGAGTCACGTAGAGGGGATGAGATGGGCTTCAGCAGAGGTGCCCTGGGGCAGCCCTGCCGGAAGGGCTGGGGGTGTGATGCGCAGGTGTTGGGGTGGGGGGCGGTGCCCAGGATCCCAGCCCAGACCAGCAACCCAAGGAGAGATTTTCCACATTCCTGGTAGGATGGATCTTAAAACTGAAATGGGACTGATTTTGAGAGACAATAAAAGGTGTCTTTCTTTCTTGCACACGTAAACATTTTTTTCCCCTTGTTCTAAATGAAATGTATTAGTTTGAACCTTCATCATCATCATCTCTCTCTCTCTTTTTGACTTCTGTTCTTTGAAAAAGATTTTATTGAAGGTCTTTATAAGGCACTATGCAGACTCCAGATCCAGCAGCCAAGGTACCCTACGTGGGTACCCGGGGGGGTATGGCAGGCGGCTCTCTGCCTTCCCACCCCTCTGGTTCCAAGATGAGGGTGGAGGCGGCTTCCAGTCACCTTTGGGTCCCACCGTGCTCCAGTGAGCGGGCAAGGGCTGTCTGGGCAGTTTTACCAGCCGGGCCCTAAGGCCGGCGTGGCCTTCCCCTCCATGCCCAGCACACCCTGTCTGGGGGCGTGGGGTGCTGTCAACACGGGGAGGGACCAGGGTGCCCACTGCGGGCCGTCAGGCCACCCACAGACCTCACGGTGGCGTTCGCCCTCTGTCCTCAGAGTCCTCCCAGACGGGACTGCAGCCTCGGGCCCGCTCTGCACGGTGACCGGGGCACGGCAGGGCCTGCCAGGAGGGAACGCAGCCTTCTTCTCGGCGCAGCGCTCTGTGCTGCCCTGGGCCTCTTCGGAACCACGAACACGGCTCGCAGCCACCGGCCCTTCTCACCGAGAACACCCCGTTTCCTAGCGGCTAGGAGGGTGGTCTCGGTCCCGCTCGGAGTGTGACTCGGGCCTCAGCCCCGGGGCACCCATCTTTGCGACGCCCCCGCTGGGCTCCGAGGGCGCCGCGCCTGCCACAGGCCGCCTCTTCCCGCGGCGCCGCGCCGCCATCTCGCCGCAAGGGCTGCTGGGCGCGGAAGGCCGCGGCGCGCGTCTCAGGCGCGGACGGAGGGTTTGTGCGAGACCCGGATGCTGGAAACGCTGGGAAACGCTTGGTGCCTGCGTGTGTGCGTGTGCCGGCGCCTGGGGCTGGCCCGGCTCTCTTTGGAGAATGGGGCGAAGCCGGCGGCTCCCTCTGAGGAGAGGCGGGGAATGCCCTCAGCCAGCTCGGTTTCGCTCCCTGCCTGCCCGGGTGGGAGGCCGGGCGGGGCTGCGCAGAGTTTGTCTCCTCCCTCAGGGAAAGAGGGGGCCGGGGGCCCAGGGACAGAATTGAGGTCCTCCTGTGAGGAGAGCAGGAGCCAGACAGCTCCGTGGCCAAACCAGGTCACGGAACTCAACTCCAGACCTCCCCAGGCCCACGCACGAGCCCCGTACCCGGACAGTCTATCCAGCGGCCCTGGGCTGTCTGTGTCTCCGTCACTTAGCAGGGTGGGATCCGGGATCCAGGGCCAATTTTCCAGCCACCTTGAGGGGCGACTTACCCCAGAAAAGAGGCGTGTGTGTATGTCAAGGAGAGGAAGGGGCCATGCCCCCCCCCCCACTCCCTCCCATCCCTCCTTCCCAGACCTTTAGAGGGAGCTCCTAGAAGAAAACTTTATTGCCCCAAACTGACTGCCTGTTATGACTGAAGCTGCATGATTATTCTGCAGTATAAACATTTTTCCCTCTTCTTAAATTTTCCTCTTTCCTCTCCTCAGTCTGGCCCCTGTGCACCACTCCCCTCCTCCACTGCCCCATTTCGAACAAGAGGAGGATTCGACAGAGACGGAAGCATAAAGAACCTCATGTTTCCCCCAACTTTTTAATATTCTCAAAATTCTGAATCCTTGGAGGGGATGACCAATAGAATAATGAACACCGTTAAAGATGAAAAGGTATGAGGATACAGTAAAAAAATATCTTCTGAAAACAGAATAATTTTATTCCTTCTGGGGGTGTGTGGCGGTGGGGGAAGACTCCTCTAACCTGAGGAAAAAAGAAGGAAAAAAGCAAAGAGGGACGTAGCAAGAGTGGGAGAGGGTTGCCTGCAAAGTGTATCTGGGCAGTGGGACCAAGGATCTGCTTCCTGGTAGAGGCATGGGGGTCATATTCCAGGGCGTCTAGGATTGGAGTGACAGGGGAGAACCAAACCTCATAGGGGCTGAGGGGACCCCCACCCTGTCCGAAGCACAGAGGCAGGTCAACAAGCTAAAGGTAGCCTCGGGCTGGAAGGGGACCAGATACTAAGCGGGTGACAAGTTTTGGAAAAATAATCCCAGAAAAGGTCTAGAGCCAGAAGAGGTGACCCGAGGCCATAAGAAAAGGACCCAAAGGGAACTGAGCAGAAGGGACGAGGGAGGGCCTTTGAGATAGAGTTGGGCACGGGGCCTGGCCCTGGAGATGCTTTTCTCCCAGGAACTCCGCCCCTGCTCCGGTACTGTGATCCCCCCTCGACAGTCGAGGAGGTTTCATGGGACTGGCTGTTCCTAGGGGCCTGGACAATGTGTTTAAAACAAAACAATTCATCCACCATCATCTGAAAACATGTGCCAAAAGCACCTGCCTGCGACCAGGGGATCTTTGGGGGAGATCTGAGGCCAGACACTGAGAACGCTTGGTTTCATCTCAGGTCAATGTGAGGACCCAGGGGTTGTTGGGCACTGACTTGCACGCCAAGCCCAAGCCGTGAGTTCAGGTTTGTGCTTTTGCACAAGCAGCTCCATCTGTCGAAGGGGAGGCAAACAGATTTGTTGATGGTTACAGAAGAGGTAAATGCGTATCAGGAAGCGCCAGGGGACTTTACTATACGGGGCTTGTGCCCTTTGGTGCCTTGCCAGGGCCTGGTTTAGAGTGGGGAACTAGCAGACACACAGAGCAGAGCAGCATACGTGATCCCTCCTAAACGCAAACAGCACCCTGTGCTCTTGGCCATGGGGATCTGAGGAGAGACCGAGAAGATGTCCCAAATGCGTTTAGAGCAAAGCCAGAAGTGGCCTCTTACAAAGACTGAGGAAAGAAAAAAATCAGATTCGAATGCTCTGAGTTCAACATCCCAGGGCTACTGTGTCCAAATGAATCTTACTGATCCGGTGGAAAAAACATCTGAACCAGCGTTTGGGTCTTGGCGAGTCTTTTTTTTTCAGGAGTCTGTTTCCCCTTATCAATGTCTTTTTATTTATGTTTTAGACCTAAGAGAAACTGGAGCGCCTTTCAGTAGTTGCTGGCTTGTCAGGGCCCTTCGAGGAACTCAAGCTTGACGGTCTCCCTGGTCTGTAGTAACAGAAATGTGGTTCCTGTTTGCCTTGGGGTGGACTTGCCCAAGGTGGCAGCTACCCCCGGCAGGCGGGTGACGGGTGGCGTATAAAATCAGGAAGAGCTTAGCTCCAGATACCAGTTCCTCCTTGGCTCCTCCCTGCAGGGAAGCTTTTCATCCAAACATGAAAGCCATGCCATGTAGAGGCCATGGGGCCCTGGGAGATGCCCCTTCTTTGTCAAAGGCGTTGGATGGGCCCGGGCGCCTCATCTCTTCCCACACTCACCTGGGTGAGTTTCCTCAGGCCAGGCCCTGGGGGTTTGGGGACTGAGACCCCTGGGTTGGAAGACTGAGCAACAAACCACAGGGCCGCCATCTGCCATGGAGACCTCCTCCCCAGGGTCCCCCTCTCCGCCCCCCATTTATTTCTCTGTGTCTCAGCTAAAGCACTGAATTGGCGGCCCCTCCGTCTTAGGGGAGGGAGCAGAGGGAGAGCTTGGGGGAGGGGCCACCTGTGACCCCACCAGGCAATGTCAGAAAATTCTCTGGTTGTCAGAAAGTGTGTCAGGCCGTCCAGCATAGGCACACGTACAGAATGGAAAAACCGGGGGGTGTCTTCACCTTCTTCTTTTTCTGTCTCCCTCTCCTGTTGCACTGAGTTCTGTTGCCCCTCCCCCAGCCTGAGTGGCCTGGTTCTCCTTCCTTGTTGGCGGTACTGCGGTTTCTGTCCATTTCCTCTGTTTTCCTGTTAACTCCAATAGGTAATCAAAAATACTCCTTGGCCTTTAGAGTTCATTTTACCCTGGAGGAACCTTCTTCACTCCAGCCTTCGTAGGCCTGGAAGGTTGGTGTGGGGAAGGGGTGGGAGCTTGGGGCTGTTAACAGTGTTGGTGTGGAGTTCAGTCTCTCAGACAGTTCTAGTTTTGTTTTGTTTCGTTATGAAAAGGTTTGTCCCATGCGCCAGGTGAGGTCTAGGGGGCTGGGTGGTGATGTTGGGGCAGAGATGAGTGCGGTATGGAAGAGGCTGCAGGCTCCAGCAGGGCTGTGTAGAACGGTGGCATCCTGTTGTCCTACCAGGCACAGAATCTGCCCCCTACTCCTCTGCCTGCTGCCCCTCCTCCAGGCCTGGCACAGTGCTCAGAGGCCCCGTATCCTGGACCTGGACCCCTGTGCATCCGGAAAACCTGTCCTGACAGTCACTGGGTAACTATGAGAAGAGGCAGCTTTGCCTTCTCCTGCCCTACGGACGTTGTCAGGCAGTGGATCTCTCACCCCTCGCCCGGCCCCAAGGCAGGCTTCTGCTGCCACAGCACGTGCAGGCTGCCTTCTGGGCGTGGAGTTGTCATTTTTGTTCACTCCCAAATGTCTCCTCAGGAGTCATCTTAGTCCAGTAGTTCTGAATACAACAAGACTGTGGGAGACTGCCCACTTCGCTGGGGGTTAGAATAGAAGCAGTGGCCACAGAAAGATATCCCTCTGGCGCTGACCACTCCCCACTGCTGCCCTGTGGGGCTCCAGCCCCTCAAGTTGCTCTCAAATCCCTCCCACGGTCCTTGAGAGTGACTCTCGCACGCAGTACTCATCCTTGTCCTCTTTACCTGAGAGATCTGGGTTTTTAACAATATTCGGACCAGCAGGTCAGTTCTGGGAGGTTCCAGAAGGTTCTAGAGCTAGTGCTGAACCACATATATCCAAGTCAAGGCCCAGGGAGGTGCTTGGGCCTGAGACATTGAAACATGGAGCCCAATGCTGCCAGCACTGCCCCGACTAACCAGGGAGCAGTGGCATTTTGGTGACTGTCTTTCTCTGTGACTCTAACTTTCACTTTCCTTTTCATAAGTGAGACCTTGAAAGAATCCGGGGGAGGAGAAGAACCAGACTTCTCTTGGATGGGGCCAGGACAAGGGCCATGCAGGCCTTTGGAGACACCCCTCCCCACATGCCACCGTCGGTCCCCTTACTGGGGGAGGAAGTGGTAGGGGGCTGAGACAGCAGGTCTGAATCACGCCCCAATCCCAGTTTCCCCAAACTGCACTCAAAAGATTGAGACCTGCCAGTACAGGACATGCTGAGGTCACGCATTCCAGCTGTGTAGAGCCCACGTCCTCTCTGCAGTCACCCTGACAGATGGCCCTGTGGCTGCTATTTGCCCACTTCCAGCACGACTGCGGACGAGTCCAGGCTTTCCTTGGCTCACTCAAAAGTAGAAAGCGCTGTCTCCTGCCCATGCACTTTGGGTCCCTGGGAAGAGACTTCAGGGAGGTCTCTGCCTTCCAGCGCCTCCCGCTGACCCAGGCCACCTCTGGGGTTTGATGCTTTCTGGTTGTGTCACTGTTGCCAGACTTCCAGCCGTGTATGCTGCTTGGTGTCTGGGAGCTGGCATGCCATTAAAGTGACAAAGGGGAATAAGGGAGAAACAAGAGAGGGTACGAGGAGAAAATTGGCAAAAGTGATGCGCCTGCTGGGAGGACGGTGGGAAGGCCTGACGAGCAGAGTGGTTTCAGACTTAGTGCTTCAATCTCAAGGATATCTGGGTCTCAAGTGCAGGGAGGTGATCATTGATTCATTCACCCCTTCACCCAACAAACATGGATTGAATGCCTACTGTGTGCCTGGCTTGGGGCTCTACGGTGGAGATCCAGTGACAGAGGGGAGACAGTGTTTCTGCCCAAAGGACCTCAACGTCTAGGGTGGGTGAGATCCACGAGGCCAGTAAGCATCATAGAAAAGTGGCCAGTGCCCTGAAAGTCACACCCAGAAGAAGGGTCCCACTCACCACCACCCGGCAGCGGGGTCACAGCAGGGTCCAGGACGAGGCTCGTGGAGTGGTTGGTTTGGAGGTGGGGACAGGTGAGTGTCCAGGGCAGAGCAGAACCATGAGCCAAAGCACAGGAGTGGGCAGGTCGTGGGGTGGGTGGGACTCAAGGATGATGCGCACTGTCCTAGAATGGAAAGACTGCATGAGGGTGGGAGGGGGCCGGACCCAGAAAGACCTCAAATACCATGTTGAGGAACTTGGACTTTATCCTCCAGGCTTTGAGGGTGTGTGAGCAAGAGCCAGGCCTAAGAGAAGGGCCCATCAGCAGTGTGGTCTAGGAACACAAACCCAGAAACACGGGGAGGAACGGTTCTGTGCAGTGATAGGAAGCTTCCAGCCCTCTGAGGTCAGGAAAAGCAGGAGCTCACATATCGGACAGTCTGGCTAAAGGGACTTCTTCACCCAGCTAGAAAGCAGCAGCACCGAAACCCAAATCCCATCATTTAGAAATGTGATCCACTGGCTTCCTTCTCAGAGGCGAATTCAGCAAAAATATGAGACTTTTAGCTGTGAACTCAAGACAGGGATGCTTCGAATTTCAGCTTTTGTTTCACTTGCATTCGTATTTCGCCCTTCCTTCCCTCTGTTCTTCCCACCTTTCCTCCTTCCTTCCTCCCTTGTCCTCTCTCCTTCCCTCTTTCCTTCTATACTGATTGACTGATCTTCAGGAATGCAGGCAAAAACTCACATGAAGTCTCCCCTCCTGTGGCCTGCAGGTTAAGGCACAGGAGAATTTCCCTAAATCGTTCAGCTTTAGGAAGTGCCAGCCAGGCTCATCTCCTTTGTCAGTAAGAATAGAAGGGAGTGGAATGAAGAATGGGAATATGCATGATGCCAGGAGCTAGCCCTTCTCTAAGTTACAAGGTGTGGAGGGCTCCAGTGCGGGGACAAGGTGGAACGGAGTTCTGCAGCGAAGCCCATCAGTCAAATGGGTCATCAAGAGGCGGTTTCTGTTCTTTGACTCTTCCCACGAGATAGTGTCTGCTGCCATCAATGGGCACAGTGTTCTTCCTTGGAGAAAACAGGGAAAGTAGTTCAGCCAGTCGTCCGGGAAGTTCCTCAAGCTGGAACTTGAGGTTACTTCCCAGGGTCAAGTGAGGTGATGTCCCAAGGTCAAGCTTTTGCTTCTGCCTCTTTCTGTCCTTCAAAATGCAGTTTTATCCTTCTCTTATTTTGCTAGGCCCAGCCACGGGGGTATCAGAGGGACCTGCCTGAAATGAGAGGTCTGAAAAAGGCAAGGTCCCAGAATGTCAGAGCTGGAAAGGGCCTTGTAAATGAGCTTCACATTTATTCAACAGTGTTTTGGGAACACCTGTTTCCCTGTTTGCCAGGCTCTGTGCTCATTTCTGGGCCTGGCCCTCGGGGGAACAAAGAGTAGGGGCCCCTGTCTCTGTACCCCCTCCTCATCCTCAGGCTTTCCTGTCTGGGCCACTGGAGCAGTTTTGGATTTCTTCTCCACTGAGCTGAGCCCACTGGATTTTTCAGAGATTCCACCGCATTTTCTGGGTCTTTCAGCTGTCCACTTGAGCTGGCCCCGCCGCTCACTGTCAGCTCTTGCCTCACTTGGGTCTGTGTGTAGGCTTCTCAGCTGTCTTACTTTCTCTCCCACCTCCCACCTTCCTCTCTTTCCTTCAATTCTTCCACAGTCATTGGTGTCTCAGGATGTCCCAGGTTTGGGCTGATGCTCTGAGATAAATTAAGTGGCTTATAATCAGGTGGGAGAAGAACAAGAGTCATGAGTTCACTTGGAATATAAGAGCAGGCACAGTCTGAACCCCTTCCCACAAAGGCCCTCTCTGAGACTGGAGGGTTGCTGTGGAACCTTCGCCAAGGTTCTGTTCAGTTAAACTGCTCTGGGGGCTGCTCCTGTCCACACTTGGAGCTCTTCAGAGACCCAGCACAGTCTTCTCTCTGTGCTTGTCTGACTGCACCTTGAATCTCAAGGTTAAGATCCAATTTCTTCAACTTCCACCAGTTTTTCCCCTTCTCCACATGGTTTTTAATGAGGTCTGCTCCATTCTTCAGTATGATTTTCACGATGACTGGGGGGTCAAAGATTTTCCAGGGGAACAGATAGCCTGCTCTATAATACAAGCTTGCGAGGAAAGCTTTTTTGAAGAGTTGGCACAAATGTGGGTGAATTCTCTCGGCAAATTTTGGTTGAATCAGGGCCTGCAGAGGTAGTGCTAGTACCATGGTCCTTGCTCTGTAGATTGCCAAGGTTTTGAGTTTAGTTGGATGCATCTGTTAGACCATGAGAAAAACTAGGACAGTGCCCTTTAGTTAAGTAATATTTGCAAGGCTCTTGCACTGCAGAGATGTTTATTAACTAGCTAACTGAAGCTAAATATTTAGAAGTCAAAGTATTTGGACTAATGTTGGGATTTTGATACCATTGATCAAGATCACTTTCCCTGTCTCACTCTGATAGAGAGAGATGCTGGCTTTTCAAATTCCCTGGGGGGATGATAACCGTGCAAGGCAGGTGGTGTTCAATGCCTTCAGCCCACCTTCAATATACAAATATGCATACATGCACGCCACACGCCCTGCCAACCTTCCAGTGTAGTTTTTGCTGATGTGCACAATATTTCCAAAGCTAAGAAAAAGGGAAGGATCATTGTCTTGGCTGATAGGAAATCCTAATAAAGTTGGAAAAAAAAAATTCCAAGGAGATACATGGATTTCTTATCCATCTTCCCCTTCCACCTTCCCACAAGAGCCCAATCAAATTATAGAAATGGTTAATATTTTTAAAAAGTCAATGAGGGTGAAAGGCAGCAACTAAGCCTCAGGAAAAATATCCAAGCTCCCAGGGAATATCTGTTGAGTGTTTGAATGCCCAGGGTGCCAAGATCTAAAGCAAAGCCTACAAAATTCCTCATCACCATAGGTGATGGGGGAGAAAAGATGAGATCAGAGGAGGAGGAAAGATAGTTAAAAGTCAGCAGATAAGGCACAAAGCATCTGTTTCTTCTGTTTTCCACTCAAGACTCAATATAAGTAGACCACAAATCAGGTTTAACACATTTTAAAAAAACACCAGCTGGAAGGGAAATCTGTTGAGCCTGATGACTATAGCATTTTATGGAGAAAGGGAGATGGGGTGATGGGAAGACATAGGGGAATCATCTACTAGGTTTTTGAGTTTATTCAATTTTGTGACATCTTTTTCCTTCTATTTATATTCAGAAACTTGTCAAACTTCGCAATTTTCTTTCTCTCTGGGATCCTTGTTTTACTTCTCTCATGCCTGAGGGACAATGACTTTGGAGATACCTGGGTTGAATTTAAGTCTTGACTTTGGCACTTACTAGCTTTGTGACCTTGGGCAAATTAATGAACCTTGTTTTGCATTTAGTTTTTCTTCTGATAAAACTGGAATGATATTCCTAATCTCATAAGATTATTATGAGTGTGAACTGAGCCAAATGCTTGGTCCTTGTAGGCCCCTACAGGTGGCGCTCAATAAATACGAAGCTCTCCTCAGAGGAACAAGTGCAGTTGTAAAGCTAA
>SJYC01069180.1:0-14066 GCA_006408675.1 Madoqua kirkii
ACCTGTGTGTGTGAATGCATCCCCGCTTAAAGCGATAACCCTTTTCCGTGTACAAATCAGATTTCCCATCAGTTGACAAAAAAGATGTTTCTTTTGCTTTCATTTTATAGAAAGCCACACCCAAACCTCACAAATCACAGATGGGAATGGATTTTAAATCTTTTGAATCGGCCATGATGGGCCACAAAATTAGGATCTCTGTTTTCTTATGTCTTCCAAATGACTTGTACCTTCCTTTGGACTATAATCTCCACTCATAATGAAAATGCAATAACAGGATGCACAGGGGGTGATGGGGAGAGAATAGCACACAAACCTCAGAAGTAACATAAGCTGATGAAAAGTCAGAAGATTCAGAAATATGAGGCTGGAAGCCCTCCCCTCCTCCCTCCCTCTCCTTGGTTTTCTTCTATGCTCTAGACTACTCTGTTTGAAAGGCATACTTGTACCCATCTCTTACATTGTAGTCAGTGTCTTCAGGAACCATTTGTGTAAGGGGAAATTTGCCCATGGCTATTTCACAAGCTGGGGACCATCTATAGAGCTAAATTGTGAGACCCTGCTAAATAGGACCCTGCTGTTTATTTCCTGTTTTCCCCAGTAGTGACTGGGACTAAGTCCCTTTGCCTGGAAGCTGCCCAGTGCCTTTGAGGCATCAGGAACAATGCCACATGAGTATCTCTTTTTCTAGTATGCTTCCAGCGGTATAGGCGTAGTAATTATGTACGCCTGTGTGTGGAAAGTGCGTGGAATTCTCCAGGCCAGAATACTGGAGTGGGTTGCCTTTCCCTCCTCTGGGGGATCTTCCCAACCTAGGGGTTGAACCCAGGTCTCTCACATGGCAGGCGGATTCTTTACCAGCTGAGCCACAAGGGGAGCCCATGTGTGTGCCCACCAGACACAAGCTTATGCATGACCACACGTTTCCATATGGAGTTTCTGCCTTCTTTAATGAGGTGGGCACAGGCGGCAGTCATTGGGAGACCCTTGCCAGCAAAGGCTGGGTCATAAGAGCAGGAACAAGGGCCAAGCCCCCTTGACAACCCTGTTGAGCTAAGCCTTGTGGTAGTGCTGGTTATGTGTGCAAATTTGTGTATGGGAGAGGGGCGGGGGAGCTGTCTCTTATACACATCTCCTGAGTTATCCAGACAGTGCTTAGTTTTGCCACGTTATTTGGAATGCTCTCCAGGCAAAGCTTTATGTGGCATGTCTACATACACCTATGCTGCTGCTGCTGCTGAGTCGCTTCAGTCGTGTCCGACTCTGTGCAACCCTGTAGACGGCAGCCCACCAGGCTCCTCCGTCCCTGGGATTCTCCAGGCTATCTTGTCTCAAAACGCTTCCAGTTCAACAGAATAGATGCTCCTCCCTGCACCCCCCACCCGCCCCCGCCCTTGCTTTCTGAAGATGACCGTATCAGTTTTACACAGCAGAGCGGCCCTGGGCATTCGTTTGTTCCACGGTCTTTCCCTGTCTGAAGTGTGAGCCTCACGGATGGGATGGGGCAGTGCTTACCCAGTCGTGCGACCCTCAGCTCACCCCCACACTGCTGCTAAAGCGGTCTGCAGTGGTTGCTGACCTTTTCCCCTCTGGCTCTCCATCATCTCCCCCTGCCCGGGAGGCTGCAACCTTCCCTACCCCTGCTGTTCCCCAGGGCTCCCGGGCTCCAGTCCTATCAAAGTTCTTGTCCTTTCCAAATGAATCCTGCTGTTTCACCTGCTGGGAACTTGCATTTGCTTTCCTTTCTTTTTTTTCCCCTAAAACAACCTGCCCAACTCTCTGCCCATAGAGAACCTGCCTTTTCCTTTCATATGAGTGAATGTTTCTGCTTCTGGGGAAAGCTTTCTAAACTTTATTTTTTCTTCTACTTGAAATATGTAGTCCTGTTGCTATCATTATTTGTGGACGTATTTGTTTTCCTTAAGAGCGTAGAACTTCGTGAGGACAGAGACCACTTGTTTAATTCATGCTTCTGTCCCACATTTCCCTCGCTGCCCCTCACCCCAGGGTCCAAGAAAAACAGGTGATTGATAAACACGTGTTGAAGTGAACTCATGAGTCCCCTGCACGGCGGATTTCCTTTCAGCTGGGTTGATGTTAACTTGTGACATGTTTGCTTAAGAAAAACCTAGTCTAGGATTCCTCGTTATGATAGAGTCTATGAACAGCTTGACTCTCCCAGTTTTCATGGACTACTTAAATTTCCCAGGGCTCCAAAGAGGTCTAAACTTGTATTTGCATTCTGCCTACTTGAAAAGGACTTGTTGTTTCAGTTAAGCCGCTCCTTTTCCAGGAGGGGGTGATGGCCCTCCTCAGCTGACACAGACAAAGCATCATGTGGCTTGAAGCCAGACAGCTCAGATGACATATTAGAAGCTCACTGGAAACATGGGTGGTGCTCCAGGAAGTGTTGCGAGTAGAGGATAAGCTTCCATATGCGAGAAGATAAGCTGACATGTTGACTGCCAGGCATTTGAAGGTATAATGACCTCTCCTCACCTGTGTATCCAGCGATGGAGTTGAATGTGGCATTTTAGAGGTGAAAATGGCCAAGAAAAAAGGCAGAGAGAAAAAGGCAAAGCTGACTCCCAGTCATTCTCTCACCCACATTAGGAGATGGTCCTTATGTCAAAGGATAAAGAGTGCAGCCTAGTCAGCTGAGAAGAGGGAGGGAGGTGAAGGGAAAGGCAGTCAGCTTCATGAAGGATCCACTCTGCTTGATACTCAGCTCAGTACTTGACCTACATGACATAATTTAATTTTCCTAAGAACTTTGCCAGGTAGAGGAATTATTTCCATTTTACAGATGCAGAAACTGATGCTCAGAGAAAATAGATGGACTTGCCCAAGGTAAACACGACTAGTGAGTAGCAGAGTTCCAGCCTAGCTGGCGCCAGAAAGCAGAGGGGTAGCTTCGCACACTCTTATGTTGCTTCTGTGTCCTGACTAGGGAGGTAAAAATAGCATGCCGGATTGTGGGGCTGAGGGAAGCAAATGGGCGTTTTGCAAGAGCAGGCTTTTTAGGCAGGGCTCTGTGGGGCTTCCCAGTTTTTCCTGACACTTAAGCATGTTTTTCTGGCCTGACCCCTGTGGGCTCTGTCCTGCATAGATGGATCAGAATATTTAGACATGACAGCCTTAGGAATTAATTCAGGATACAGCCGGGGTAGGACAACAAGACAAAAGGTAGTATGTACTTTGCCTTAGAAAGTAGTACAAGTCAGGGGGAGTTGGTGACCCCGGGCATCAGCCAGTCTGCAGGCACTAGGCTTGCCCGACTGCTGAGTGTCTAAGGGACAGCGCTTTAGAAGGACAGAGATGGATGACTGTCAGGCACGCCCCTCTACAAACCTAAACGAAAGTCTGCGTTGGACATCTTAGGAGGAATCATCTTCTGTGCTTTCACCACTTAATAGATCTGGGAGAAGACACAACGTCCATGCCAATGGAAGTCTTTCTGATGGAACTGCATTGAACAGGGCAGCTGTAAAAGGGCATTGGGAGGGGTCAGCTTCTCTGCACTGTTTCCAGTGAGTTTGTTAGGAGAGGAGAGTGAGGGAATGAAGGGAAGAAGAGGGCGTTTTCTCCAGGGGAGCCGCAGCGTCGCCGAGCGCAGAATCATAAGGTGGATACTCCGGACATGGGAAGTGGGGCGAGTGCTAGAGACGGTGACAGAGACCAGGTCCGGAAAGCGCAATAAACAGAGCCAGCTTCTGGCTGGGCTGGAGGCTGAGTGGCTTCTGACGGGACAGGAGGGTGGCTGGGAGGGTCTGGCCTGAGACGGGCAGTGAAAGAGCTACGTGGCAGCTCCCCTCTTTTCTGCGGATGCATGCCCTGCGTCCTTCCTGTCTCCCCAGATCTGGGCTCTCTCCTTTAGCAACCACAGCCCCTCAGATCAGGGGGCTTCCGTGGTGGCTCAGACGGTAGAGACTCCCCCTGCAATGCAGGAGACCTGGGTTCGATCGCTGGAGGGGAGGGCATGGCCACTTGCTCTGGTATTCTGGCCTGGAGAGCCCCCCTGGACAGAGGAGCCTCAGGGGCTATGGTCCATGGGGTCGCAGAGTCGAACACGACTGAGGGGCTAAGCACAGCACAGCCCCTGGGGCAGAGGCCGCACTTGAGGGGTCTGCTCTTCCCCCAACTATGTCCAAGGATGTTCTCTGGGCCTGAATTTCTTGGGTTCTTTCTTTTTCCATTTTCCCGAGCCTACTGACTCCCCTCCTTCACTCTTCCCAGCCTCTTGGAGCTCTTCTCACATAGCCCCTTTTCTTTGTGTATCTGAAGGCTGGGGTTAGTGGGGATTTTAGTACTGCCTGGTAGAGGAGACAAAGCCCACTAGCTCTCCCCAGCTCTGGGGGCCTTCCTGCCGGTCCTCTCCCCCTACTCTTCTTCCTCCGCCCTCCTCCCCTTCCCGGCAATCGCTGCCAAGTATCCTACTTAGTGTCCATTTCTTCCAAGTCTCCAGCCTTCTCCCTAGTGGTATTTCCCTAGTGATGCCTAAGGGCTTCCAAGACTCTCTGGGTGCTTTATTAAAGCAGAGCGATTTAGGTCTCTCTCAGGCTCAGGCTGGACACACTTAATGGAGCTCAGCAGCCTCACTCCCCAGTCATCTCAACAGAAAGATGACCCGCCTCAGCAAGGAGATGGATCATGCCGTTTCCTAGCGGGCAGAAGAATTTGTAACTCCTGGGTGTTTTCAACACAAGCCTTTTCCCTTCCTCCAGTGTTGAAAGCACGTTGGACAGAGTCGAGGTGTTACAGAGGCTGGAGACACCTGCACACCCTGCACCCAGCTCTGCCGACAGCAGAGGAACCTGTGAACGGCTTGCATCAGGTTTGCTGCTGGATTCACTCCTTACCTCGGTCCTGGGAGAGGCCAGTGGCTTGGCAGTGGTGCAGTGCTCACTGTAGAGAAAACTTGGGCGGCTGAGTGGAGTTAGTGATCTAAGATCTCAGGGCCAACCCTCCGTGACCTTGGGCAAGTCCTAGACAAAGAGGACAAACGGGAGCACGGCAGCCTCCCCTCTGTAATGACTGCCCTGTTTGCAGGGGCTGCCCTCGCCCTCGGACCGCACAGTTGGACCGGCCACCTCTCTGCCTCTGAAACGCAGTGTGTGCACTGGGGGAAGGAGGCATCAGGACAGTCTCTTCCCGAGAGCCGAAAGGACAGAATGCGGGGCTGCTTCCAAGTTTGGGTTTTGCTTTTCTTCTTTGTGGCCTTGCTTTCCCCTCACTATTCATAACTCCTTGCTGGAAGCCAGGTGGTCCTGCATCCCCACCCACGCTCCCCACCAGCCACGCAATCAGAATCCAATCTATTAAGATGTCCAGTTCAGAGAGCCAATCACTCCCTGCTGGAAAGGACCGTGTAGTGTGGCTGGACTGGAAGGGCTCAGTCAAGGGCGATTGTCCTTTTGTGATGCATAATTTAACAGAGTCTCTGAGAGGGTACAGAATTTTTAAAAATTAAAAAAAAATCAGTGGATTAAGGATTAAGTTAGAGAACTTCCCTCCAGTCTTTATGCCTATTATCATTCATGCTGTTAGTTCATTGTACTGCATCATATTTCTTTCCTCGAGAAATAAATGCAAGGAAAAATCATTGCATATTAGGGATTGGCAGAAAGCTGCTAAAGACTTCTCATGGTCTCTGGGTGAAGAAGGGCTCTGTCACCTTTGAGGGGAGTCTTGGCTTTTTGATGGCCCAGCTTTCCCACCCAGAAAACGCTGGAACACTTAAGGCACGGACTACAGCTGCGTCTGTTCAAATCTGTGTACTTTTGGATTTAGATGACATTTTCAGAATCCATGCTTTGACACACTTGGGCGCCCATGGGGGTGTGAAAGGTCCAGAGGTCACTGCCTACTGTGGCTGTCTTCATTTTGCATAAGCTGTAACTGAGGCCCTGAGGTTTTGTGAACAGGTTTGCACAGGCTGACCCCAGCCTTGGGTCCCGGGACTCCAGGTGCTGACTCCTTGCCCCACTTCTGCCTTGCTCACCAGAGGGCAAGGCAGATCGTGCCTGACTCTTCCTGCTGAGTGGCAGGTGGGCAGTGTCCTCGTGGTCGAAAGGTGAAGAAGACACAATCAGCTCTGCAGTCTCGATTGATGAGGCATAGATCTTTGCTGCCTTCATTCTGTGAAATTGCAGAGGGCCAGCATTTCTAGCAACAGAATAAAGAGTCAGGATGCCTCTGCTTTCATCCTCTCCCTCCCTTTACCCAGCGCCTCCCCCCTTTCCCTCCCAGACTTCTGTGGATGGATCTGCCCTTGGACGTTGTCTGAAGAGGAGGAGAGGGGGAAGGAAATGGGAAGGGTTGAGCCCAAGGGGCAGGAGGGAAAGGAGGCAAGGGGCGGTGGTGTCCAGGAGAGGGGCAGCTGGGCTGGAAGGAGCCCCATGGGGTTGGGCTGCCCTCCTCTGCTCAGATTCCCAGGGAGATAAGGCCGTTGGGGCCAATCTCATCACTCTATGGGGTGGGCAAACCCTACCACGGAGGGTCAGAGGGTACCCAGCTGAAAAGACCCATTTCCCTACCCAAATACCAACAATACTTTCTAGTTTATCTAGGAGCTTGAGTCCAGATGAATCTGTTTTTGGATGATTCTCAGGAAGGAAAGACTGTCAGACTCCCTCCAGGGAGTATGCAGGTCAGGACCATGGACAGTGATCGGGGGGCAGCGGCACTCGCCCTCCTGGCTTCCCAGGATGTGGCAGGCAACATCTCAAGGGGTCACACTGCAGGGCCACAAAATACTTCACAAGAAACTTCCTCCCAGCCCCCCTGAACCAACAAGCCCACCTGGCAAATAAGTAAGAACCTTTACGGTGAGGTCTGGCCAGCTAGGCAGTTGAGAATGCAGGAGAGAGGAAGGCTTTCCCCTTGTTGTGGCTTCATTTGTGATGGCAAGGGAGCATCTGAACATCTTCCCAGTGAGGACCAGGGCTCCACCTTCTATCAGAGAAGAGGGAAAAATGATGCTTCAGCACAGTACTCAGTTTCTTCGCTTTTAGAAATTTCAAAGAATGAAACGTGGACAAATTGCCTGGAGCCATGGTTGAAATGGCTTCTTTCCTCCAAGGCTCTGAAAAACTGGTAAATATGAGAAACTCTTCGGGGAACCTCCATAGGCAGATCTGAGGAGATGAGAAGTGGAAAGTGAGGGAGTGTAGCCAGTCTGGGAAGGAGAAGCTCTCTATGGCCAAAGGGTTGGCATATTCTTTCTTGACGAGGGCCAGAACCAGGGCATCAGGTAAAAAGCAAGAGCTTAACAAGTCATTGAGCCAGAGAAGTTGACTGGACCAGGTCCCTCCTGAAGTCAAGAGCCACAGGAAGGAGTGGGAAATGCATGGTCAGTAGTTCCTGGCAGGACAGAGCAGTGGTTCTGGGAGAGCCACTCGTGGGGCACCCTTGCTTGTAATGACCTTCTACCTGTACTCGACAGAGGAGAGCAGAAGTGTGCTTGGTTGCATTTAACGTTCAGGGACAAGCCAGACCCCCCATCCCAAACCTTTGGGTGCCCTTTCTACTGCTAGATGATGACAGACAGTTTCCAGGATCCCCTGATGGAATGGTGTGCTGAAGGTGGGGAAAGGGAACATCCAGAAATTGCTCTTCTGGTTTGTGCCCTTCCTGGTGGAAATAGGTGCTGAAGCTGACCATGGTGTCCATGGCGACTGGTGCTTCCTTAGTGATGAACTCTGGGGCCCCAGACTGAGTTGCCTCAATGTGTGGGCAGTGAGCATAGACTTGGGGAGTCAGTCATGGTCGAAACCAGGGAGACTTGGGGTACAGGCCTGGGGAAAGAGGTTGACAGAACAGGAAGGCAATGGGATTATGGCTCTGGTTTAAAAGTCGAAAGTCAAATGGCCCCTGCCAGTGGTTTTCTAGGTTTGGCACAGGAAAATGGCATGTTTTCCATTTTGTACCAGATGACAGTTCTTTGCCTGGAACATACCTTAGAGCAGTGAAGCTTAACGTCACTTGGGTCATGGATTTCTCTGGGAGCTGACAAAAGTCATATTTGCAGAAAGACAACATTATACACATAATTCCAGTGTGTTTATGGACCCCTTGGTGACAGCCCCCAGCCCCTTTCTCTCTCCCACCCCAGACCCTGATTTAAAAACCACTGCTTTTGTCTGTTTTTCTTTTTGCACACCAGAGAGTGTATAGGAATTCTGTAAGGCATTGGCCAGGCACCAAAGTAAAGATGGGAATATTGGGATGTGACATGAGCTTATGCCAAAAGGGGATTTTCTGGGTGGAGGGATACAGTGAGCTTTGTGAGCCTCCTCTTCATGGGAAGACTGTTTTCCATAGGACATGTGGCAAGATTCTATTTTTTCCCCAGATTACATTCGTCTCTCCACTGCGCTGTGGCTGGAAGACAATGGATAGACTGGATAGACTGAAGGATACATGTCTTTAATAGCTGCTCCAACACTCTACCACCTCTTGGATGCTTGGCGTGGGGATGTGCTAGCTGTGTGGTGAGTATAGACTGGAGATTCTGTGAATGGCAGTGGCTGGTGCCAACTTAGCAGCAAACTCACCCTGACAAAATGGAAGGATGGTGGATCGCCTCTTCCCTAGCCATGAGGCAGCTGCACATGTTAGGGGAAGATGACACAGCTGAGGGGAGCTCCTGCAAAGCTAGAGGTGTATACGCAGACGCTGACAGTGTCAGAGGACGACTAGAGAAGATGGACCGTGCTAACACAGGTGATGCCTGAGTACCTTGGGCCCTGCTGAGGACTCCGACAGGTGGCCCACCAAGGAAGAGACGGGGGCAGTCTCACGCTTCTCCAGAGTGCCATTAGGCCTCCCCCCTGCCTGGGGGACCCAGTTCGGAAACTCTGTGGGTACATTCTGTTGTAGAGTCTAGTGGCTCACGCTTGCGATGCACTGGATCCCAACTGATCCGAAAGAGGCTGTTAGCGGCCCCAGGAAGGCCACACCACGGGAGTTGTCAGGGACTACAGTTCTCAATGCCCGGGATCTCTCCCAGTTTCCTGCCTCATTGGACAAGCCTTGTCCCAGGAGAGAATCCTCTGCCCACCTTCTGCAGGTGTGTGGGGTGCTTTCTAGAATATTCTGCTTTTTAATACCCTCCCCACCCTTACCAGAGTGTGGGCATGGTCT
Source organism: Madoqua kirkii (assembly GCA_006408675.1). Taxonomy (NCBI): domain Eukaryota; kingdom Metazoa; phylum Chordata; class Mammalia; order Artiodactyla; family Bovidae; genus Madoqua; species Madoqua kirkii. Next base: position 9,145 of record SJYC01069180.1, read on the forward strand.
GCAGACTCTCTGACGATTCTCATAGAGGCTTGAGAAGCTCCTTTCTGGTCTATCCAGTGAAAGGGCTACACACTGAGTGCCCAGGACATGCAGTTTGGATAAGTGTTGAAGTCACATTTATACAACAGGACTGCATATTTGAAATCAGGACTGTTCTGGAAAGTCCAGCATGATGGGGGAGGGTCCCACACCTTGTTCCTGGGGAGCCCTCCAAATCTCACCCCCCTGCCCAGTGGAATGAGCTCTTTTAGAACTGAGTCTCCTGAGTATTTATCTGTGTACTCTCATGAGGCACTGGGCAAACAACACATGAGACTCCGAAGCTTGCCAGCGGTTGTGGTTGAATGCAGGTTCTCTCCGTGTTGATAGTCAGTGAATTTCAGGAGGTTTTCTTTGGGTAAATTATAAAAATAGCCCCTCCTTGCTCTTCCTCTCTTCTCTTCCATAGCCTGTGAACTTTGTGGTTTCTGAAACATTAGCTGGCTTCCTGCAGGAATATTCTTTAAGAATAGACAGGAGTTAATGCTTTTCTAAAAATGGTAACAGTTTAAGCCACCATTTCAGGATGCAAAGCACCAGATTTCTGTGGCCAGACCATTGGCTTTCTGTGAGACATGGTCAAAGTAAGGAGGGCTGGGGGGCTGTTCCAGACATGCTGCCCCCAACATCGTCACTGGGCTGGGGTGGCCCCTGGGGCGCTGAGCCCAGCCAAGCCCCCCACATCTGAGACCGGCCAGGTGGGCAGGGCTGCTTAGTCTTCTGGGTGGTCCAGTGAACTCTCATCACGAAGATTTTTTTTCATGGGGGGTCATGAAAATTCGTGGGGTTGCAGAGAAAGTCAGCTGGGCTGGCTGCTATCCACAAGAAAACTCATTTCCTCATTCACTCATCCGAAATTCTTTTAACTGGCATGCCTTTTGTTTTCTCTCTGTGTTAGGCAACATATTTGCACTTTCATGTGGCATCCCTGGTTATATGGAAATGGTAAAAACCTCATTGCTAACTTTAAGGTCGCAGCCCCTAGACGAGGGAGTCAGGTTGTAGCAGACACAATAGAGCAACAGAGCACCAAAGCGGGATCCCGGAGAGAAGCGACGAGCGGGGAGGGGCTCTGAAGCCACAGGGCAACGCCCTTCACCCTGCTGGGCTGTGGGGGTCGGGACAGGTGTCCAGAGAAGGGGAGTTCCGCTTTCGGTCTGGATCCTGCCCAAGTGAGGGCTGGAGAACCCGAGTGAAGGTCGGTTTCCAGCAGAGGCTGGAGAAGCCTGACTTGGTTGTGATTAGGGCTCAGGGCTTTGATCTGGAAAATTGGAACAGCAGACTCAGAGCACCAGGCTGGAGCATCCAACACAGGACCTGGGTACCCAGGATACAAGGCAGACACCCGGCTCTGTGACCTGGGGCCCAAGGGATCGGTTTGGGATGGACAGGTGTCCAGAGAAGGGGAGTTCCGCTTTCGGTCTGGATCCTGCCCAAGTGAGGGCTGGAGAACCCGAGTGAAGGTCGGTTTCCAGCAGAGGCTGGAGAAGCCTGACTTGGTTGTGATTAGGGCTCAGGGCTTTGATCTGGAAAATTGGAACAGCAGACTCAGAGCACCAGGCTGGAGCATCCAACACAGGACCTGGGTACCCAGGATACAAGGCAGACACCCGGCTCTGTGACCTGGGGCCCAAGGGGATCGGTTTGGGAGCTCTGTGCGGGGTGAGAAGCCTTGACTGTGTGGTCACCAGTTGGGAGTGGAGGTGGGGAGTGACTTGCCCTCGGGGATGTGTGGGAGCCTGGGGATCAGTCCTGGGGCTTCGAGGTCGGGTCAGCCGCCTGAGTGTGGGTCCAGGCATGGAGCTGTGGCCCTCGACCTAGACATCGAGTGTGGGCACCCCTCCCCTGTCAGTCTGCAGGCAGGGGACCCTGAAGCTAAGCCTGGCTAGATGGACAGTGGGGTAGGAAGGGCAAGGCCAGGGTGGGGGTCGGAGGCGGGGTCGGGAGGGAGAAGAACTGAAGCGACTCCGCTGTTTCCTTCCTGGGGCCTGGCTTGGCATGGACCCAGACGGGAGTGAGGTGACAGCGTGTGCAGGGCCCAGCTGTGGTGTGGGTACAGGGCAGCGGGGCTGGGCATGCAGGGGGCCTCAGAGCTGGATGCTGCGCAGAGCTGGGCGCCATCTGGGTTGAGAGTCACATGGTATGAAAACTTCCCGGCAGACAGACGCTTAGCCCTGTGGTGGCTGGTGATAGAGGTGACTTGTCAGAGGAGTTAGCCAATCACAACTCAGACCGGGGCGGACCCTCTACCCTTCTGATGCCAGGCTGTCTGCGACCCAGATGCTCAGCACAGCGCCTGGGAGGTGATGGGAGGTGACAGACTTGGGTCCACAATCGTCGGCCCCTGTATCTTGACTCAGTGCGGCCCAGCTCATTCAGGGAGGATGTTTCTGCCTGTGCCCTGTGTGCCTTGCAGCCTGGGAACTGATCCAGAGCCTTGACGCAAAGCATTCTCGTTTCCCACCCTGGCTGCCCTTTGATCTGCCCCTGTATTCCTGTCCCTACAAGGCACTTGGTCCTGGACTGACCCCAGCTTGACCCAGTCTGTCTCCGATGCAAACTGTGCTCCTGGCTCTAGCCTCATCAGTAGCATGTTTCAAAGCCAACGTTAAATCTCTTCCGGAGAAACGTGTGAACGTATTAAGAGCACAATCTTGTGTACCTGGCCTCCGTGAGGAACTTAGGATGAACAGAGAGTTTTAAGGATAATGACTATGCCTCTAGGGTGAGATTTGCTGTTTGGAGTCAGAGCATTTTTGTATGAAACCATGGATATGTTTTCTATGTGCAGAAGCACAGACAAAGAGGGTTAGAGGGTATCAGGTTCTTGGAGTCTCCATAAAATCTGGCTCATCGGGGCAAGTGAAACTGGTCTGCGCTGGCATTTGTCTTCGTGTTCTGAGACTGCAGCGGCCTCTTGCTTGTTTACTTCCTTGCAGGGCCATGTCTCTGCTAGCCTCAGATTACACGCTTCAGGGTTTTCTGAGCAAATTGGAAACTGTGCCCAGTACTCTTCACCCTTACTCTCTGATGCAGCAGCTTTCCTCTTATGCCCCAGAAAAGCCCACAAAAATACTAAATTAAATGAGAAATGCCCTCACTCTCTGATAAGGCCATTCATCCAGTAGTACAAGTATTAAATTTCTCTCCTTTGGCAGTCATGGGCCTTTAGGGTTATTCAACTACTTTGACTAAATATTTTTGTGTGTTCAGCCTAAAGCTTCAGAAGTGATTAAAAAAAAAACACCCATGGCGAAAGCAGAGGTTTGTAACTGCAGGTTTGCAGCTGATTTCACTGCCCTGATTTAAACACATTTTGCTGTACCAATTCAATAGTGAAAGATAATTCAGGAGATTTGTGAAAAATATTTTTTGGAGGGAAGAGAAATCAGTGTTTCTTAAATATGTTCAATCCAGCCCAGCTCGGCAGATGTTTGTGTCTCCCCAGTGGACACCCTGTGAGGCTGGGGCTGTTGGGATGATCCTTGTCTTTCCTGGCAGCCTTGGGGAATGCCAGAAATAGCGCATCTATATTTCAAATATATCTGGAGTATATTTAGCCTGTAATGGAGACAGGAGAGGAGCTGTTCCCTGAGATGACTGCCAGCTACTGTTGATGGTACTTTCAGCTCCCTAGCACCTCTGGGTGGGCTTTTATTTCCAGGCAATGGTTGGTATCTTAATCATGACACCTGACTTTGCCCACAAAAATAGAATTGATATTTGGGCATCTTTATCTGATGTATCTTCTCTCTCAGATGCCAATGGGTCTACTTTATTTGGAAAGGAAGAGGACAGCTGGCCCAGCCCTGTCGGGGTGGCGGCCAAGGACAGTTGGTGAGAGCCAGCTTACTTCTTCCTGGCCGCTGGATGCGGAAGCAGCCCTCGTTCAGAAGGCCGGGTTGCCCTGGGATTTCCTAGTAGTTCACGTGGCAACACAGAGAGGGCTTGTCCTTTGTAAGGGGCGTGATTTCAGAAAGATACACATGTTGAAATTTATGCGCGGAGATGTTTATCGGGCCGGGTGGGGGGGAGGACATTGCTCAAGTGTAAAAGAGAACCTCAACGGCCCCCCAGTGCTGCATACAGGGCCCCCCTCCAACATAGGTACAACCCTTCTTGCTCCCACATGGGCAGGTTTTCCCCTCTGTGAGTGAGGAGGGTTCGGTCCAGCTGCAGACGGGGTTGAGGCTCTCAAAGGACACAAGGATCCACGATAGAATAACAGCTGTGGGCCTTCAATGTGGGCCTGCACGTTTCTCCATCCCCACTTCAGGCTCCTTCTGCGAGAAGTGCCCACCAGCCCTCCTGGGTTGATCGTTTACTGTTGGAATCCATTCTGATTGCCTGGACCCCGTACCCTACCGGTTGTTAAATATTTTGAACATCAGCTCGGCCCAGCTCAGAAGGGAACTAGGAAAGGAAGGAAGAGCAGTTTAAAGGATGTGAATGGGTCAGAGGTGACACTCTCAGATGGGAACAGTCCCAGTTGTGACAGCCCTCAGTGGGAAGTGGATAGGATGGTGAGGGGGGAATTGACTGGATCGCCCTGAGCAGGCGTCAGAGAGTTGAACCTTTAAGTGCCTTTCTGGAAGCGTCCAAAGGTGGAAGACACATTGACCCGTGAGACCTAGGGAACAGGAGTGGGCTGGAAAGGGAGGTGAGGCCAGGGTTCCAGGGTTCACGGGGACGGCAAGGCCAGGAGGGTGCTGGAGGGGACACAGGGAGCAGAGCTGGAGCATGAGTGGCTCACCGTGATCGATCTGTGTCTGATGGCCCCGTGGGGCCAGCTGCCCTGGAGGCCTTGAGGGGCAGCAGATGCGCCCCAGTGCCCCGCCCTCTCAGCCGCCCCCCACCCCGCCCCCACTCCTTTCTAGCGCCAA
>SJYC01069182.1:0-57480 GCA_006408675.1 Madoqua kirkii
TAGTGAGCCTTTGGGGGGAAGGAAAACTAACCTCCTGAACAGGGGTCCAAGTTCATAACACTGGGGCTGAGCATGTGACTGAGCAGAGGGTCAGTGCTGAGGACTCTTGGGCATAGCCAAAGAGACGCCCAGTGGAGGTGTGGGGAGATGGGGAGACAACTGCAGTGAGCTCTTCACTGTTCCCTCATGGTTTTTTTTGTCCTAGTAGAAGTCGACCTTATTCACAAAGAGGCAGAATCTATGAAATGACCTATGAAAAGAGACTTATCTCTCTGCACTGGAATCTCAGCTAAAGCCTTAAAATTGAGGGCAATGGGCTAAATAAATAACTTCACATTCATTCAGAATTTACCAAAGAGGACTCATCTTTGAACACCTGCACCCATAAACCAGGTCCATCCATCTTATTGGAAGACTGACATTTATTGTGAATTATTTTGAAGGGATATTTGTAGGAGTAAACCCAGCTTTGAGTCTTCTCCTCAGGGAAGGGAAAAGAGGAGAAAGTGTCGCTTCTTTTTGCTCTCATTCATGAGCCAAATGAAGAAGACTCAATAAAACCACCAGAACTTCTGCTAGACTTCAGTGTTACCTGCTGGAAGGGGTGACCATGTCACGTTTCCTTGCTGAATGTTGGTTGGGGTTCAGAACCTTGTTATCTTACTTGTCTGCGCACAGAACTCTCTAGAAAGGTTGACAGCTGTCTCCTGGAGGAGTCTAGAGGTGGGAGGCTTGCTGGAGGCGGCTTACAGGAGCAAGTTCAGTGGCTGAGCAAGCTGCACTTGCACTGATGGCTCTGAGGGGCAAGAACATATTTCCAAGGCATCAGGCAGACGTGTAAGCAGATCTGGGCTCCAGTTGTCTTGAAGGGATCCTGTCCAAGAAGCCTATTTTCCTGGGTAAGCAGACCCCAGAGATATACTACCAGGGCAGGAGCTAATGGGTCTGGAGTCCTAGGGGCTCAGCCAGGGGGAGAAGAGCTTGCTCCAAGGAGGAGCCTGGGTGTGGTCTTTAGTACACCCTGACCTGCTCGCTGTCTGCAAAATAGTCAGCACTTAGGTGACGGAAGCACATCAAGGCACTGAAACAGCACCAATTAAGTAAAAATTCCTTTGGTCTTTTTCTTCCCATCCCTTTTGTACCTGGAGAACCAAAGAGCAGGTGCCCGGGCGTGTTGAGCTGCTGGGGCAGGAGATATTGTTGCGAGAGAAGGCCAGGCAATGACCCCACCACAGGGGCTGATCCTCCAGCCTGAACTCAAGCCTGAGCTGAGTGGAGAAGTTTTAATTGAACACAAGTTTAAAGCCTTGACTTAGAATGGTCTGGATTAGAGTTTATAATTTCTGAATATGGGATCAGATTTTAATGGCTGAAACTGACTTGAAAGTGATGGAATCTGACCTAGGCATTGGTGGGGGAAAAAACAATTTCTTGGTTGTATCATATACCCAGTTAAACCCTGTATAAAAAAAGAAAAAAAACAGAAAACCAAAAAGTCCCTGTATTCCAGATGTACAGATGCAGCTTGCTATATTAGCTTACTGTTAGCTACACTGGCTTTATTTTGAAGACTAACCAAGACAGTGGTCAGTTTCAGGTGGGAAATGTCTCTCTCCACTTGGTGTTTAAGGGCAGGCAAGAATTTGCCTGAGGGGAACAGACGGCAGTGCTTTCCAAGGCAAGAGTATCACAGGGAAGACCCTTTCCAGACCACACTACCCTCTTGAGAGTCAGGAGAAGGCGCTTTCTGGGATCGACTGGACTTTTTCCGAGATAATTTTCAGCCCTTCTCCATGGACTCACTTGCGGCACCTCCCTCCCCGCGCCACTCCTCCTGCCCTGGCCCCCTTGCCAGCATTAAGATGAAAAATTCAGTGCTTGCCAAGTCTGTTTTCTCTACAGGAAGGACTCACTTTGAAGGGTCAAAAGGATCAAATTGAGCTCCTATGACAGACAAGAGCCACTGATGCTTTTGGAAACTTTTGACACCTTCCACTTAAAACTCCTCAAGAAGAATTCAGAAACTCTCTTTCATTATCTGTATTCATATTAAGAATTAGAAGCAGGCAAGGTGTTTTCTCATCTGCACCAAGAGCATGTTCTTCTCTGAGTTAACTTTAGGAACCTCATACTTAAGCACACGCAAACAAGAAATACGGAAGCCTCAACATCATGGAAGCTTCCTCTGTGAAAGACAGATCAGTCATTTATGTTAATGGTCCTGGTTGATCTCTCTTCCGTATATTGCTCTCCTTGACCATACCCCAACCTGAAGACCATTTTGTGTGTGTGTGTGTGCTGGCAACTTCATATTAAAGACTCAAGGGAATGTTTTCCAAAGAATAGTAAGGCATTGCTAAGGTCCTCAAGGACTGTTTGTGGGGCTGTTCTTCTTTAGTCTTGTCTTCTGTGGATGGCACATCATTGCTTGAGTCATGCTTACTCATTGCAGAGGCGGAGACAGAAGAAGCAGGCTAATAGGGTTTCAGAAGCGAGGGATCTTGGGTTCTCTTTCCAGGCTGTCATGGACTTCCAACAAAAGTTGGAAAGCTCAAAGCTGAGTTTATTATTAGGTAATTTAAAACCAGAGAGACCTGTTATGTGGAGGGTATTAGAGCCTTTCTGGAAGCTATGTTTAAGTTGACTTTTGTTTCAGAAGGAGACAGGGCCTAACACCCAAATTGTAGTCCATAAGATCTTTTTCCTTAATTTCAAACTTGACTATTAAAATGTGGCTTTTGTTCATTTTACTGTTTTTTCCTCTGGAGCGAGACAGATCTCTCATTACTAGCCTCATATTTTAAATTGCTTTTAGATTGAGCTGAACTTCCTGGGGGTCTGTTTTGATGGTGTGAGAAAAGCATGGGAGACATGCTGTGGGCTCCCAAGAGGAGAGAAAGGTGGCAGCTGGAGGAAGCACAGCATGTGTGCCCAGTGCAGACGGCGGGGGAGGCCTGGTGGGCATCTCGGTTGGAAGCCCCTGGTTTTGTAGGAGCTGTAGTACAAAACTTGGAAAAGCTCTTTATTTTTTTGTAACTGGAATTTCCTACTGAGGATTCAGTTCTGTTTTTCTCTCATCCTGGAGAAAACTCAGACACGGTTCTAAGAGGTTAGGTTGACCAAACTTATACCTAGCTTTGACTCACAGTTGATACCCAAAATTTCCATAGCAACTGTCCCAAATTAATAAATCACCGTTACTTTTAAAGGCAGGGAGTCAGGACCATCACTTCCATTTTAAGCAACTGACAACGAAAGGGAAGTCAGAATGCACGGCCTTGGTGAGGTCTTTTGAACAGCGATGTCTCAAATGGCCACAAAGTCAGGGCAAAGGTCCCTGGAGACAGCTGTCAAGCTGGATTCATGCTTGAGCTTCCTCAGTCGCCTTACCAGGATCAGAATCTTGCCCCAACCCTAAAAGTTGCTTGGCCAGAGGACGACTTTCTTAGATCCTTTTATTCTTCCAGGAGGATACATGCTGCTTGGCGAGTCTTTAAATGCTCACGAGTGGCCCACTTCAGACAGTGGCCCGCGTGGACCCCCTGCTCTGCGGGCTCTCTGAGCTCAGTCGTTGCGCTCTCTAGGAACACCTTCCAGCAGGTCTGACAGCCGGTTTAGTGCTGGCTGATGACTTTGCTGGATTCATACTCTGCCCTTCTACTGGCTGTAGGTTGGCTGGTGGCTGGGGTGCCGTTTCTCTTGTTTTCGAGGTCTCTGCCCACACTAGCCCATGGCTGACCTATGCGGCATGCCACAGTGTTGCCCACGTCAGAGTAATGAGGTGTAAGGGGCATGTCCAGATGGAAATACTTTTGTGAACAGTAGTTTTTGAGAGCTCAGAAATTTTTCTATCCGATGGTCCTTAGCACTAGGAATCACAAGAAGTCTGCGCAGAAGCAGAATTTCAGCAATTTCGATTATGTACCTTTGAGACTGTCTCACACAGTTCTGAAGCAAGCGGTCAGTACAATTAGCCACTCTTTAGCAGGAAGCACACAGACACAACCATGCCTTAAGCAGTCCAGTGACAATGTCACTTGGTTTCTGTCAGCAAAGAGGAGGGGGAGATTCAGCGACATCTCAAAATAACATCCATTGGCATAGATTTTTAAGATTTTACAATTCAGTGCAGGGCAGTTGAACAAATATTTTTTGAATTTCTACTATAAGCAAGGAATTAAGCTAAACATTGTGTGAGACTTAAGGATGAATGAAGCAGAATGATAAGATACAGTGAAAGGAAATGATGTCAAAAACTTAAAAAGCTGAATTAACCTGAGAAGGATATGAGGGAAAACGGCAGCAGAATTCTTGGATAAAAGCATAAGAATAAATATTCCTTATGAAACTCCTCTGGTTATACTTGACACTGAGAGTGTCCATGAAATATCCAAAAGGGGCGGGGAAGAGCCACGGTGGTTGTGAGAATGTCAGGCATCACAGGAGCGCCTCAAGTAGGGAAGGAGGCGGGAGCACACTTGTGGCTGAAGCTGGCGGATTGGATAGACATGCCTAACTTTGCTCTCTCCTGAAACCCCTGTGATGACTGTGGAGCCCCAGAGCAAGAGTGTGGAGGGCTATGTCACGTGTTTAAATACTGAAAAGTTTATGAGTCAAGCTAACAAGCTATTATAGTTTATCCTTCTGCCTTGACAAATACACCCTCATAGTGTCAAAACTGAAATGTATTTGTATATTCATGCCAAATAGCCTCAAACTGCAGTGTCAAAATTCATTTCACTTTTGTCAAAGCTGTGGCTGGCTTTGAGATGAGGCAGTAGTGCACACATGTGAACACATCTGGCTGTATACTCAGCCTTTGCACAGAGCCTTTTCTTGGCATCCTTCACGTCTAGGGTGAGCACATTAGCAATGTCACCTGCTGGACTGACCCAGAAAGGAGCCCAGGCAGGTCCTAGGCATGTTCTGGGGCTACTTGGAAAGGGCATTACACTTTTGTCAGAGCTGTGGCTGGCTTTGAGATGAGGCAGTAGTGCACACATGTGAACACATCTGGCTGTATACTCAGCCTTTGCACAGAGCCTTTTCTTGGCATCCTTCACGTCTAGGGTGAGCACATTAGCAATGTCACCTGCTGGACTGACCCAGAAAGGAGCCCAGGCAGGTCCTAGGCATGTTCTGGGGCTACTTGGAAAGGGCATTTGAGGACCTTGTATACCGAGAATGTGATCCCAAAGGGGATGGTAAGGGCCCTGAGTGAGCATACTACTTGCTTTTCTCTCTTTGGGATGGGAGATGCTCAGAGTCAGTCTTCCTCTTGCCCAGATCTGAGGCAGTACTGATGGGGATGAACTGGAGACGAGCCCAGAGTAACAAAATTCTGAAACTGGAAAACAAGATGAATAAGCAATAACAGCTTTAGCAGACACAGGAAGGCTCACTCTTTAACCAATAGCAGGGAAAAGGAGGAATCAACCTGGTTTAACTGGGAAATCCCCCAAAAGGTTTGAAATTGAAAGGTTCAGGGACTTCCTGAGGTGAAGATCTCCTGTAAGAAAGAGAAATTGTCTAAGCGCTGGTGAGACCCCTGTATCCTTTCTTCTGTTCCATACTTCTGAGATAACCCCCCTTCTCTCACTCAGGAAATAGACCACCCTTCTTAACTAGAACGGGAAAAAAGTAGGTCTGTGGACCAGGAACAGCCAGGTGCCGCTGAAGGCAGGATGCCAAACTGAAAAATTGAAGGTTTTACTGAAATATGCCTATGGAATGTAGATCCCTGTCCCACCTCCAGGTGTCTTCCCCCATTCTGCTTAGGGATACTGGAATCCAGGCCCCCCACTCCCCCCAAAAGAGGAATATTTTCTGTGAAAAATAGGATTGAATCTTCATAGTCAATAGATCCCTTCATAGGGGCAGATTTTCTAGGTAGCCATTTAGTTCTACACGGGAGCAGACAGCCAGCAATTAGCAGATGCTGGAGAAAGACTTGCAATAGTGAAAGCAAAAAGAAGCCTTCTGGAAAAGAAACCAATTGTGCATGAAAAACTTCAAGCAAATAACATTCTTGAAGAAATTTTTTTTAGAAAAGATAATAATACTATCCATGGCTGAAGAACAGTCTCCCATAAATTAATATACTGAGACTATAAGAGAGCTTCTGGAAATAAAAACTCAATAGTGAAAAAAGATTCGATAATCGGTTAGAAGATGACATTGAAGAAACCTCTTCAGTCCCATACAAAAGAATCAGAATGATGAGACTCTTCTCAAAGACACACAAATATAGGAAATTGTAAGATACTAGAGCAAAGGCTACAAAATTCTGGAGGAAACCAAAATTTTCAATAAAAAATTTTATACCCAAACATGCTATTAATGTGAGGCTATAAGAAAGCAATTTTCAGACATTGGAGTTTCCCCCAAATCTTGCCTCTCTATAATGCTTCTCAAGAATTTATTGGAGAATGGGTTCCATTAAAAAAAATTAATCAGAAGACATGGTGTGTCAGTCAATGCAATGTGCTCACTGTACCATTTCCTCTTCCCAACACACAGGAAGGTTACATATCCCAAGCATCCCTTGAGGTTGTGTTGGAGCCATGTGAGCGAATCCCTGGACACTGGAAGGTGGGAAGAAGGGATGTCACCCCTCCGGGTGTGGGAATGTCCAGAATGGTCTTCTGTTCTCTTTCCTTTCAGTGGTTATTGCTCTGAGGCTTTTTGAGTTCTGGGTGGGTTTTTATGGGATGGAGAGCCACTTGATCTGCACTGGACAGACGTGAGTGAAAATAAAAAGCTGTGTTGAGCTATAGAGATGTGAATCTTGTCCATTGTAGCAACTGGTGTGGCTTTCTCACTCTCAGAGAAAGTGAGTGCAATGTAACACAAATGGTGTGGCATTTGCTCAGTGGCTCAGTGCCCCGCGGTGGGCAGCAAAGGAATTAGCAGCAAGTGAGAAGATGGGGACCCAAGTTATGCAGTGGCAAACGTTTGAAAAAGTATCCCTTGCTGTAACCTGGAATCCAGCGGCCCAAGGAGAACTGGTTGAAAAGAAGTTCAAAGTTGAAAGTGGGTGTGGTGGTGCCATTCAAGCTTAACAGGCTCATGCGGTTGTCATTAAATTGGGAGAAAGATGTGGAGGGGAGGAAGAGGCAATGAAATAAGTCTGTATCTAGAAGGCAGGGCTATGCTTAGAAAAGAATTTTGTGTCTGGTTTATGTCTATGAATTTGGTCAAGAAACAAGTACATTAAAAACTCTGGCTTTTGATGGGAGGAATTATATTGGCAGTGAGTTGGTGGCTCCAATGGTAAAGAATCTGCCTGTAATGCAGGAGACCCGTGTTTGATCCCACTCCAGTCTTCTTGCCTGGGGAATCCCATGGACAGAGGAGACTGGCGGGCTACAGCCCATGGGGTCACAGAGTTGAATACTACTGTGCACTAAGGCTTTTCACTTTCACTTGATTAAAAAAAAAACAAAACAACACAAAAAAAAACCCCTCAGTTTGTGAACTAAAATAACCCCTGCAGCACAAACTTCACAACCAGAAAAGAGGACTTAAGGGCTCCCAAAGGGACACGCTTGAGAACACTCTTGTCAGATAGGACCAAGGAGAATAAAAATCAAGAGTCTCCCAAAGAGCAGAGAAAAGGGCCACAGAGAGTATTGCTAAAGGAGTTCCTTCCAGAGGCAAAGATGGTAAAGAATGTGCCTGTCATGCAGGATACCTGTGGAGAAGGAAATGGCAGCCCATTCCAGTGTTCTTGCCTGCAGAATCCCAGGGACTGAGGAGCCTAGTGGGCTGCCGTCTGTGGGGTCGCCCAGAGTTGGACACGATTGAAGCGACTTAGCAGCAGCAACAACAGCAGCAGGATACCTGGGGTTCAGTCCCTGAGTCAGGAAGATCCCCGTGAGAAGGAAATGACAACCCACTCCAGAACTGTTGCCTGGAGAATTCCATGGACAGAGGAGACTGGCAGGCTGTAGTCCATGGGTTCACAAAGAGTTGCACACGACTGAACAACAAACACCTCATTATCTTAGCTGTATCTTCTGGATAAGTTGCTGGAGCTTCTACATCAACACTTAACTGCTAAACCTTTTTTTTTTTTTTTAAAAAAAAACCCCTCAGTTTGTGAACTAAAATAACCCCTGCAGCACAAACTTCACAACCAGAAAAGAGGACTTAAAGGCTCCCAAAGGGACACGCTTGAGAACACTCTTGTCAGATACGACCAAGGAGAATAAAAATCAAGAGTCTCCCAAAGAGCAGAGAAAAGGGCCACAGAGTATTGCTAAAGGAGTTCCTTCCAGAGGCAAAGATGGTAAAGAATGTGCCTGTCATGCAGGATACCTGTGGAGAAGGAAATGGCAGCCCATTCCAGTGTTCTTGCCTGCAGAATCCCAGGGACTGAGGAGCCTAGTGGGCTGCCGTCTGTGGGGTCGCCCAGAGTTGGACACGATTGAAGCGACTTAGCAGCAGCAGCAGCAGGATACCTGGGGTTCAGTCCCTGAGTCAGGAAGATCCCCTTGAGAAGGAAATGACAACCCACTCCAGAACTGTTGCCTGGAGAATTCCATGGACAGAGGAGACTGGTAGGCTGTAGTCCATGGGTTCACAAAGAGTTGCACACGACTGAACAACAAACACCTCATTATCTTAGCTGTATCTTCTGGATAAGTTGCTGGAGCTTCTACATCAGCACTTAACTGCTAAACCTTTTTTTTTTTTTTTTTAATGTTAATGGAGATGGCATCTTCTCTTAAACCTCTGCTAGCTTCAAGCTCTCCTTCTGCAGCTTCCTCATTTCTATCCTTCAAGAAAAATGAAGACAGTTAAAGGCCTTGCTCTGGATTCAGTTCAGTTATGTCCAACTCTTTGTGACTCCATGGACTATAGGACGCCAGGCCTCCCTGTCCATCACCAACTCCCGGGGTTCACTCAAACTTATGTCCATCGAGTTGGTGATGCCATCCAGCCATCTCATCCTCTGTTGTCCCCTTCTCCTCCTGCCTTCAATCTCACCCAGCATCAGGGCCTTTTCCAGTGAGTCAGATCTTGGCATCAGGTGGCCAAAGTATTGGAGCTTCAGCTTCAGCATCAGTCCTTCCAATGAATATTCAGGATTGATTTCCTTTAGGATTAACTGGTTTGATCTCCTTGCAGTCCAGGGGACTATTGAGTCTTTTCCAACACCATGGTTCAAAAGCATCAATTCTTTGGCACTCAGCTTTCTTTATATAGTCCAGCTCTCACATTCCATACTGACTACTGGAAAAACCATAGCTTTGACTATATGGACCTTTGTCAGCAAAGTAACGTCTCTGCTTTTTGATAAGTTGCCTAGGTTGATCATAACTTTTCTTCCAAGGAGCAAGCATATTTTAACCTCATGGCTGCAGTCACCATCTGCAGTGATTTTGGAGCCCAGGAAAATAGTTTCTCACTCTTTCCATTGTTTCCCCATCTATTTGCCATGAAGTGATGCCATGCTCTTTGTTTTTTGAATGTTGAGTTATAAGCCAACTTTTTCACTTTCCTCTTTCACTTTCATCAAGAGGCTGTTTAGTTCCTCTTTGCTTTATGCCATAAGGGTGGTGCCATCTGGATATCTGAGGTTATTGATATATTTCTCACGGCAATCTTGATTTCAGCTTGTGCTTCATCCAGCCCAGCATTTTGCATGATGTACTCTGCATATAAGTTAAATAAGCAGGGTGACAAGATACAGCCTTGACGTACTCCTTTCCCAATTTGGAACCAGTCTGTTGTTCCATGTCTGGTTCTAACTGTTGCTTCCTGACCTGCATATAGATTTCTCAGGAGGCAGGTCAGGTGGTCTAGTATTCCCATCTCCTTAAGAACTTTCCACAGTTTGTGGTGATCCCCACAGTCAAAGGCTTTGGCATAGTCAATAAAGCAGAATTTTTATGGAATTCTCTTGATTTTTCTATGATCCAACAGATGTTAGCAATTTGATCTCTACTTCCTCTGCCTTTTCTAAATCCAGCTTGAACATCTGGAAGTTCATAATTCATGTACTATTGAAGCCTGACTTGGAGAATTTTGAGCATTACTTTGCTAGCGTGTGAGATGAGTGCAATTGTGCGGTAGTTTGAACGTGCTTTGGCATCGCCAAAGGGATTGGAATGAAAACTAACCTTTTCCAGTCCTGTGGCTACTGCTGAGCTTTCCAAATTTGCTAGCATATTGAGTGCAGCACTTTCATAGCTTCGTCTTTCAGGATTTGAAATAACTCAACTGGAATTCCATCACCTCCACTAGCTTTGTTCTTTGTAATTCTTCATGATGCTTCCTAAGGCCCACTTGACTTCACATTCCAGGCTGTCTGACTCTAGGTGAGGCTTAATAACACAATTAAATATTGTTGTTTCTCAGGAAATAGATCAGAGGAGAGAGAGTAAGATAGGGGAATGGCAAGTTGGTAGAACAGTCAGAACACATCCAACATTTATTGATTAAGGTCTCTGCCTTACATGGGTGCAGTTCACAGTGTCCTTCAAACAATTACAATAGTAACATCAAAGATCACTGATCAGAGATCACTGTAACAAATATATTAATGAAAAAGTTTGAAATATTGCAAGCATTACCAAAATGTGACAGAGACATGCAGTGAACAAATGCTGTTGATGAATAGAACCAAAAGGCTTGCCTGAGACAGGGTTGCCACAAACCTTCAATTTGCAAAAAAAAATGCAGTATCCGTGAAGCTCAGTAAAGTGAAACACACAAAAAGAGGTGTGTCTGTGCGGACTATGGTGGTGTTCATTTGAAATAAAACCCAATTTAAAGAGATTGGTTTAAAAATCCTTTACTGCCTATGTATCTACCTACCTACCTGTCATCTATTTAGGTGATCCAGGTGACTCATGGGAGAATCATGGAGAGGCAGCCTGTCTAGATGCCTGACTCCAGCAGTGGGAAGTGACTCTGCTGACCCTGGACTCAACAGTGTAATGGAGGGGGACTAGGTTCTTCATGGTGGAAGGGAAGAATGAAGCCCCGCATTAAGCAACTTAAGCTCCTGGCAGGTTACACGTATCCAGATTTCAGGAGAATTTTCAAGAGGTCTTTGCTTCAGGTTTGGCTCTCCCTCTTGAATCCATTGCTTTGTGATGGGATGGAGGATTTGTGAGTGGTCCCTGTTCTATCTAGCTCTTCCCAGGATTCTCTATGGTACTAAGTCCTATGTCCTGGGTCTAGTGGGAAGTCTCCCAGGTTCAGTCCTCATGCTGGGTATTGTCTTAGACTTTCTGCTTTTTAGACTGTCTGTCCCCTACCAATACTTCCATTTAGTTTCTGGTCCTAGGATGCTGCATCAGGATTCCAAGATTCTTCTAAGCATGACTTCTGGATAGTCATCCAGTTACCCCTGATTCTTTTCTATAAGAAAATGAAGTCTTGGTGGTGAATGCATGGGGAGCAAGGGGTGAGCCCTTCAGATCCTTTGGGTAGAACCCAGAGGCAAGCAGCCCTTTGATACTGCCACCACAAACCTCATAATTCCAATGAATTATGCTCAGAGAATCTTTTATTCACCGACTGTCTTGAGCTGAATTGCCAAAAGCTGTACTGTCCTTGGCTTCCCAGGAGGTGCAGTGATTTAAAAAAATCTGCCTGCCAGTGCAAGAGATGCAGGAGACGCAGGTTTGATTGCTGGATCAAGAAGATCCCCTGGAGGAGGAAATGACACCCACCCCAGTATTCTTGCCTGGAAAATTCCATGGACAGAGGAGCCTGGTGGGCTACAGTCCATGGGGTCAAATGGTGGTTTTTGGTAGCCTTGAATAGTGTGGGACTGGAGACAGGCATGCCCTCGTTTGACTTACTGGACAAGACGTAGAGCCCTGTAGGAGTGGGGGTTCAGAGACTGAGAGAACAGGGCTGCAGTGGCAGCTGTGCCTAGGGGTCTACCAGCCTTAGCCCAGTGCAGAAAGGCTGAGGAAACTGACAAATGCTTCACAGGTCATGGCGCCTGGGCACTCAGGGACATGGTGATAACCAGCTCAGATCCAAAGGGTGTGTCTACAGGTACTTCAGTGAGCCCCTTCATGGGTCATGGCCCCTTGGTGAAGGGGCTTGCATAACTCAGTGAAGCCATGAGCCGTGCTGTGTGGGGACACCCAAGGTCATAGTGGAGAGTTCTGAGAAAACGTGATCCACTGGAGGAGTGAATGGCAGACCACTCCAGTAGACTTGCCGTGAGAACCCCATGAACTGTATAAAAAAGCAAAGTGATACGACACCGAAAGACGAATCCTCCAAGTCAGAAGGTGTCTAGTATGCTACTGGGCAGGAGTGGAGGAGAGCTACTAATAGCTCTAGGAAGAGTGAAGCGGCTGGGCCCAAGGGCAAAGGACGCTTCAGCTGTGGATGTGTCTGGCGATGAGAGTAAAATCCGGCACTGTCAAGAACAATATTGCATAGAAACCTGGAGTGTTAGGTCCATGAATCAAGGTAAATTAGATATGATCAAGCAAGAGATGGCAAGAGTGAACATCAACATTCTAGGAATCAGCGAACTAAAATGGACAGGAATGGGTGAATTTAATTCAGATGACCATTATATCTACTACCGTGGGCAAGAATCTCATAGAAAAGATGGAGTAGCCCTCATAGTCAACAAAAGACCCTGAATTTCAGTACTTGGGTGCAGCCTCAAAAATGAGAATGATCTCTGTTCATTTTCAAAGCAAACCAGTCAGCATCACAGTCATTCAAGTTTACTCCCCAACCACTGAAGCTGAAGAGTTTAGAAAACCAGAGATCAAATTTGAACCAGAGATCAAATTGCCAACATTCACTGGATCACAGAGAGAACAAGAGAATTCCAGAAAAACATCTACCTCTGTTTCATTGAGTACACTAAAGCCTTTGACTGTGTGGACCATAACAAACTGTGGAAAACTCTTAAAGAGATGGGAATGCCAAACCAGCTTATCTCCTGAGAAACCTGTATACTTGTTAAAGAAGCAACAGAAGCCTGTATGGAAAAACTGGTTTAGGATTGAGAAAGGAGTATTATAAGACTGTTTATTGTCATGCTGTTTATTTAACTTATATGCAGAACACATCATGAGAAATGCCAGGCTGGATGAGTGACAAGCTGGAATCAAGACTGCTGGGAGAAACATCAACCTAGATGATACCATTCTAAGGGCAGAAAGCAAAGAGGAACTAAAGAATCTCTTGATGAGGGTGAAAGAAGAGAGTGAAAAAGCTGGCTTTAACTAAATATTCCAAAAAATACAACTGAAGATTATGGCCTCCAGCCCCATCACTTCATGGCAAATAGGGGGAAATGTGGGAGCACTGACAGTTTTCCTCGCCCTTGGCTCTAAAACCACTGTGGATGGTGACTGCAGCCTTGAAATTAGAAGATGATTGCTTCTTGGAAGAAAAGCTATGACAAACCTAGACAGCCTGTTAAAAAGCAAAGACATCATTTTGCCAACAAAGGTCTGTAGAGAGAAGGCTATGGTCTTTCTAGTAGTCACATACAGTTGTGAGAGCTGGACCATAAAGAAAGCAGAGTACTGAAGGATTGATACTTTTGAACTGCGGTGTTGGAGAAGACTCTTGAGAGTCCCTTTGACTGCAAGTAGATCAAACCAGTCCATCCTAAAGGAAATCAACCCTGAATACTCATTGAAAGGACTCATGCTAAGCTGAAGCTCCAGTACTTTGGTTATCTGATGCAAACAGCTGACTTACTGGAAAAGACCCTGATGCTGGCGAAGACTGAAGGCAGAAGAAGAGGGCAACAGAGGATGAGATGGCTGGATGGCATCACCAATGCAATGGACATGAACTTGGGCAAACTCTGGGAGATGGTGAAGGACAAGGAGGCCTGGTGTGCTGCAGTCCATGGGACTGCAAAGAGTAGACACAACTGGGCAACTGAACAACTTCAGTGAGAACTGTCTTCATTTACGGCTATGACACTCGGGTGCCCTGAAAACAGGATGTGTGTGTGTGTGTGTATGTGTGTTGAACATTCTGGTGCTCATGCAGTTAATGTTGGGAAGTCGAGATGTGGAGTGTGTGAGACACTTTTCAGGGTTAGTTGTCGGGGTCCAGCCCCCGCAGGATCCAGGGAAACCCAAAGAAGAAAGGCCTTGGCGATCGCAATTGATTTAGAGAGAGGGAGATAGATAAGAATGTTGTAGATAAGAAAATAGAGGATAGAAGGAAAGAGGCTGATATTCCTTGGTTTATACAGAAAATCAATGAAGTCTCAAGAGACTTGCACCATCTATATAAGGCCACAGGTGCCCTCCCAGTCTCCCGAGGGAGTGAAGGCACAGGGCGCCTTTCCGTTCAGGTCTTAGAAACCCAGGCTAATAAGTAGACACGGCAGATCTCTGTACTCCAGATGGGAACTAGCCTGAAAGAGAGAGTAAGAGGAAAATGGTTGACACAACCGAGATCAAGCTGCTTAGATGGGCAAGATCCAAAAGCTTTATTTTTCAAAAGGTACTTATATACTTTTTTTGTCCACAGAGGGAAATGAAAGATGCAAGGTCATACAGAGTCAGCCCAAACATTCCAGCAGTTTAGCCTTTATCGAAACCATGATTTTTTTGCATACCTTTCCCACGAATGGTGTTGTGTACAGTATCTTCTGACCTTGGAGGCCTGTGAACATTTTATGACCCTCTTTTGATAAAGGCTGCTCAACCAGAAAACTTATTTTCCCTCAAAGTGTTTTTTCTTTATATTTCTAATCTATGTCAGCCTCAGAAAATGCCAAACACAGTTATGTTTTTCATAGAGCAAAGGTGCAGTGAGTTACAAGAAAGAACCAATTAGCTCAAAAGTCTGATGTGGCTAAATTCAAGGCTGCACTTGTTTTTCTTGCATTTTCACTATGTTAACTAATGTATTCCCAGGTGCACAATGGATAAGAGATATGGGAACTTAGCAATAAGCATTGGCCCAATAATGAAATCCTACACCGGCACTAGCACTACTCTAATAACTTTTAACTCTTTCAAAGGCTCTATATTTTAGGCTTTCCATGCCTCTCACAGTTGGGAGGCTGTAAATAATCACATGCGTAGCTGTAAGTGTCTGGATATACCTGCCAAGCAAGCTACAATGCTAACCAAGGGGGTTTGATTTGAAATATTCCTCTCATGTCCAGGAAACTTATTAGCTATAGCCCTAAGTTGATTTTCTCCAGAGAAAGGTGGTCAGGGTTAGCCTCCTGTTAATGTCAGAGGAGTTGGTGAAAGACAGATTCTGGTTTGGGGGTAGATGCTCGAGAAAGCCTAGGGTGCCCCTTGAGTCCTGAAGCCTTGCTTAACAGTTCTCTTCCACATGACCCTGTCATGGGTGGGATCTCCCATGGCGGCTCCCAGCAGTTAGTGTCTTGTTCATGCACATTCTTTTTACTCTAGGAACAGCCCTTGATATTTTACAGTTGGTTTCTCAGTAGCCACACAAATACTAAATAATTCTGTGTCTGTAGCTGTAACTAACTCAGGAATTGGGTGCCTGATCAATGTCACACCAACCTGAATCCTTCTCTAGTATCTTTCTGACTGGACTTCAGTAGGAAAAAAAGGCTTTCTTTTATGGGGGAAGGAGGCATGATGAAATGAAATATTTAGCAACTGTTGGATGTCCTATTTTCTGTTATGTGGAAGAAATCATCTACCTTGGAAGGAAATACTGTGAGAAGCAAAGGCAAGACCCAGAGACCAGGAATTGCTCATTTTCAATTGCTTTTGCATTCCAGCTGAACCTCTCACCTTGCTATTGGATTGTTCAATCCCTTAATAATGTAAGTTACCCCAGTATTCTTTCAATAAATTTTGTTTTGGTTAAATCTTGCTCTGGTTGGATTTCTAAGAGTCCTGACTAATACAGTCAACACAGTCAATAGTCCATACAACTATAATTGTTCCATATGTAGAATCAAATGATAGGAAGTCAGGAGTTAGAGAGATCCTTAGGGAAACGGCAGGTAAGATAAGATGATTGACTAAAACTGATTTGGATGGATGGGGAGGAGCCTTTTGCTGCATAATATTTCAAGCCAGGATAATAGAATGTGTAAAAGGTCCCAATTCCAAAGATAGAGTCGAGAGACTAGAGTAGTTGGAGACTGAGAGTGTAGGAAGATACAGGGTTGAAGAGGAACTTCATCGTTGAGGACTCTGAATACCAAGCTAAGCAGTTTGTTCTTTACTGTAACTATTATTGTTGTCTGGTAGTTAAGTCATGTCTGATTCTTTGTGGCCCTATGGACAATAGCCTGCCAGGCTCTTCTGTCCTTGGGATTTCCCAGGCAAGAATACTGAGTGGGTTGCCATTTCCTCCTCCAGGGGATTTTTCTGACTCAGGGATCGAACCCCTGTCTCTTGAGTCTCCTGCACTGGTAGGCAGATTCTTTACCACTGAGCCACCTGGGAAGCCCCAAGGAGACTCAAATTTTTCAACATGGAAGTGGTATTGCTAAAGTAGGATTTTAGAAATTTTGATGTGGGAATGTGTACGGTGAATTGAAGTAGAAAGTATATATGAGTTGGATATAAGAGTTGGAAGACAACTGCAGTCATCCTGACATGAGTGAGAGGAACCTGGATCAGAGTGTTAGAAATGGAGATGGAGTCTTATTCATCTCTGTTCCCTGGTGGCTCAGAGTTTAAAGCATCTGCCTCCAATGCGGGAGACCTGGGTTCGATCCCTGGGTCAGGAAGATCCCCTGGAGAAGGAAATGGCAATCCACTCCAGTATTCTTGCCTGGAGAATCCCATAGACAGAGAAGCCTAGTAGGTTACAGTCCACGGGGTCGCAAAGAGTCAGACACGACTGAGCGACTTCACCTTCACCTTCCTTCATATTTCTTAGCAGAGTGACTGACTATCTTGTGGGTACTCACCAAATTCTTGTTAATACATAAGGAATTCAAGTCAAGCAATGTTATATCCATGTCATCAACATCTTACAAGAGTTTAGAATTTTTATTACAATTTAAAACTAAACTATATTGTTGAATTATTAAAGACAGTGAATATTTTAGTTGTCATTGAAACCCAATATTACCTCATAAATATGTTTCCTTGTTGTTCCTTTTACGTCATACACACAAAAATCCATTGCTCAAGTCAGGTTTGTTCATGTGTTTATTATAAACTCACTTTCTTATATCTTTAAAATCTATGTAGACTACTCTGTTTATTACTTCATAAGAAAATAGAATATCCTCAGCCACTTACAGTATTAATTCGTTTTCTGTCAATGAAGAATACTGCTTATGAGCTTGATGAAAATACACGAGGCCTTCTTTTCCCTTATCTTTCGAGAAAGTGGCCAGAGCAAAGACCGTTAGTCATCCCGACGGGAAGTAGGACGTGAAGATGCCTCATGGCCCCCCTGGTGGCGCAGACAGTGAAGAATGTGCCCGCAGTGTGGCAGACCTGGCTTCAGTCTCTTGGTTGGGAAAATCCCCTGGAGGAGGGGCAGCCCAGTCCAGTTTGCTTGCCTGGAGAATCCCCATGGACAGAGAAGCCTGACAGGCTACAGTCCATGGGTCGAAAAGAGTCCGGCACGACTGAGACTAAGCACACAGTCAGTGGATCTCGTAGTTTGCGTACTGTGCTTTTGACACTCTATTGTTCTGTCTCCTTTTATTAGAACACCATGCCACCCCCTACTATGCATCTCTTCATGGCTTTGCATTCAGTGATGTCACATTGGTGGCATGAAATCCCGGCGGGAGTGGTGGAAGTATTTACATATAGACGTTGATAAACACTATAAATAAATTCTGTTGATTGTTTATTCTGTTGTATGGCCTGTGGGTCTGTGATCTGTTTTTGTAAACTAGATCTTCCTAGAATACACCCGCTTATTTGCATATTGCTTATGCCTGCTTTCATACTACAATGGGAATGTTCAGTAGTTGCAACAGAAACATTATGACCCACAAGCCTGAAATATGTGCTATATGTCCTGAAGTTTGCTGATCCTTAGTCTAGACTTTAAAAGGGATGGAGAAAAATGTTAATAATCAAGATTAAACTTAAAAGTGTGTTGTGCTTACAGCTTATCCTTGATGAATGACTGGCATTCTGATGTATATCTTCATTGTTTCACAACTTTACTCTTGAATATAATGAAAATATTATTCCACGTTGGAACTACATTCAGTCATTCGTAATATTGGTTATCTATGGAGACAAGAGGTCAGTCAAACTCAAGGAGAATATTCTGTGGGAATCAATTGCTGTTTGGAATATATGATAAAAAAAAAGTAGTCACAAAAACATACTGTTATATTCCATTTCTGTGAAATGTTGAGCATAGGCAAATTCTTAGAGACAAAGTATAAAGCTTTTCCATTTAGTGGTGTTTTAGATTTGTTCACACAGTTGCTCAGTCATCACCATGATATAATTTTAGAACATTTTCAATGCTGCCAAAAGAAATTCCATACATATTAGTAGTTAGTCCCATTTCCCATTCACTTTACCTAAGAGCTAGGAACCAGTGGTGTTTTAGTATATTCACAGAGCTATATAATGCTGTATAAATATTGCACACTTTATTACTTATAAAATATGATCTATTTTTGTAGTTTATAATAAAGATTCAAGTGTATAAGATATATATAGTTTTTTAAAAGTTCATTGTTGATACTACAAAGCTACAGTAATCAAAACAGCATGGTATCAGCACAGAAACAGACATATAGATCAATGGAACAGACTAGGAAGCCCAGAAATAAACCCACACACCTACAGTCAATCTTTGACACAGGAAGCAAGAATATACAATGGATAAAAGACAGTTTCTTCAGGTGGTGTTGGGAAAGTTGGACAGTTGCATGCAAAATCAGAGCGCGCCCTCACACTATATACAGTAAACTCAAGATGGCGTAAAGGCTTAAGTATAAGAGGACACCGTAGAACTCCTATAAGAGGGGCTTCCCTGCTGGCTAACTGGTGAAGAGTCTGCTGCCAAAGCAGGAGACGTGGATCCTCGGTCCGGGAAGATCCCAAATGCCTCAGAGAAACTAGTCAGCCTGTGCCCCACAAGCCAGGATCACTGAACTACGTGCCACAAATCCTTCCTGAAGCCGGGGCACCCGAGAGCCTGTGCTCCACGACAGAAGCCCCTGCGGTGAGAAGCCTGGGCACTGCAGTTAGAGGGGAGCCCCCGCCCACTGCAGTTAGAGGGAACCCTGCATAGCAGCAAAGGCCCAGCACAGCCCAGTAACTGTAAGCAGAATTACATCTGTGCATATGTGTACAAGAACTAGAAAAGAGCGCAAGCAAAACATTCTTCAGCATAAATTGCACCAATATTTTCTTAGACAATAGAAATAATAGCAAGACAATAGAAATAAAAGCAAAAGTAAACAAAGAGAACTTAAACTTACAAGCTTCTGCACAGCAAAGGAAACCATAAAATAAAGAGACAACATAAGGACTAGGAGAAAATATTTGCAAATGATGCAACCAGCAGGGCTTAATTTCCAAAATACACAACCAGTGCATTTAACAAAAAAACAAGTGACCCGGTCGAAAATGGGCAGGAGACCCAAACAGATATTTCTCCAAGGAAAGTGTAAAGGTAGTCAAGAGACACATGAAAAGATGCTCAACGTTGATAGTTATTAGAGAAATGCAAACCAAGACTACAGTGAGGTGTTACCTCTCACCAGAGAGAATTCAGATGTGTATAAGAGACAGTCAGGAAGATCCCCTGGAGAAGGAAATGGCAATCCACTCCAGTATTCTTGCCTGGAGAATCCCATAGACAGAGAAGCCTAGTAGGTTACAGTCCACGGGGTCGCAAAGAGTCAGACACGACTGAGCGACTTCACCTTCACCTTCCTTCATATTTCTTAGCAGAGTGACTGACTATCTTGTGGGTACTCACCAAATTCTTGTTAATACATAAGGAATTCAAGTCAAGCAATGTTATATCCATGTCATCAACATCTTACAAGAGTTTAGAATTTTTATTACAATTTAAAACTAAACTATATTGTTGAATTATTGAAGACAGTGAATATTTTAGTTGTCATTGAAACCCAATATTACCTCATAAATATCTATGTTTCCTTGTTGTTCTTTTTATGTCATACACACAAAAATCCATTGCTCAAGTCAGGTTTGTTCATGTGTTTATTATAAACTCACTTTCTTATATCTTTAAAATCTATGTAGACTATTCTGTTTATTACTTCATAAGAAAATAGAATATCCTCAGCCACTTACAGTATTAATTCGTTTTCTGTCAATGAAGAATACTGCTTATGAGCTTGATGAAAATACACGAGGCCTTCTTTTCCCTTATCTTTCGAGAAAGTGGCCAGAGCAAAGACCGTTAGTCATCCCGACGGGAAGTAGGACGTGAAGATGCCTCATGGCCCCCCTGGTGGCGCAGACAGTGAAGAATGTGCCCGCAGTGTGGCAGACCTGGCTTCAGTCTCTTGGTTGGGAAAATCCCCTGGAGGAGGGGCAGCCCAGTCCAGTTTGCTTGCCTGGAGAATCCCCATGGACAGAGAAGCCTGACAGGCTACAGTCCATGGGTCGAAAAGAGTCCGGCACGACTGAGACTAAGCACACAGTCAGTGGATCTCGTAGTTTGCGTACTGTGCTTTTGACACTCTATTGTTCTGTCTCCTTTTATTAGAACACCATGCCACCCCCTACTATGCATCTCTTCATGGCTTTGCATTCAGTGATGTCACATTGGTGGCTTGAAACCCCGGCGGGAGTGGTGGAAGTATTTACATATAGACGTTGATAAACACTATAAATAAATTCTGTTGATTGTTTATTCTGTTGTATGGCCTGTGGGTCTGTGATCTGTTTTTGTAAACTAGATCTTCCTAGAATACACCCGCTTATTTGCATATTGCTTATGCCTGCTTTCATACTACAATGGGAATGTTCAGTAGTTGCAACAGAAACATTATGACCCACAAGCCTGAAATATGTGCTATATGTCCTGAAGTTTGCTGATCCTTAGTCTAGACTTTAAAAGGGATGGAGAAAAATGTTAATAATCAAGATTAAACTTAAAAGTGTGTTGTGCTTACAGCTTATCCTTGATGAATGACTGGCATTCTGATGTATATCTTCATTGTTTCACAACTTTACTCTTGAATATAATGAAAATATTATTCCACGTTGGAACTACATTCAGTCATTCGTAATATTGGTTATCTATGGAGACAAGAGGTCAGTCAAACTCAAGGAGAATATTCTGTGGGAATCAATTGCTGTTTGGAATATATGATAAAAAAAAAGTAGTCACAAAAACATACTGTTATATTCCATTTCTGTGAAATGTTGAGCATAGGCAAATTCTTAGAGACAAAGTATAAAGCTTTTCCATTTAGTGGTGTTTTTAGATTTGTTCACACAGTTGCTCAGTCATCACCATGATATAATTTTAGAACATTTTCAATGCTGCCAAAAGAAATTCCATACATATTAGTAGTTAGTCCCATTCCCCATTCACTTTACCTAAGAGCTAGGAACCAGTGGTGTTTTAGTATATTCACAGAGCTATATAATGCTCTATAAATATTGCACACTTTATTACTTATAAAATATGATCTATTTTTGTAGTTTATAATAAAGATTCAAGTGTATAAGATATATATAGTTTTTTAAAAGTTCATTGTTGATACTACAAAGCTATAGTAATCAAAACAGCATGGTATCAGCACAGAAACAGACATATAGATCAATGGAACAGACTAGGAAGCCCAGAAATAAACCCACACACCTACAGTCAATCTTTGACACAGGAAGCAAGAATATACAATGGATAAAAGACAGTTTCTTCAGGTGGTGTTGGGAAAGTTGGACAGTTGCATGCAAAATCAGAGCGCGCCCTCACACTATATACAGTAAACTCAAGATGGCGTAAAGGCTTAAGTATAAGAGGACACCGTAGAACTCCTATAAGAGGGGCTTCCCTGCTGGCTAACTGGTGAAGAGTCTGCTGCCAAAGCAGGAGACGTGGATCCTCGGTCCGGGAAGATCCCAAATGCCTCAGAGAAACTAGTCAGCCTGTGCCCCACAAGCCAGGATCACTGAACTACGTGCCACAAATCCTTCCTGAAGCCGGGGCACCCGAGAGCCTGTGCTCCACGACAGAAGCCCCTGCGGTGAGAAGCCTGGGCACTGCAGTTAGAGGGGAGCCCCCGCCCACTGCAGTTAGAGGGAACCCTGCATAGCAGCAAAGGCCCAGCACAGCCCAGTAACTGTAAGCAGAATTACATCTGTGCATATGTGTACAAGAACTAGAAAAGAGCGCAAGCAAAACATTCTTCAGCATAAATTGCACCAATATTTTCTTAGACAATAGAAATAATAGCAAGACAATAGAAATAAAAGCAAAAGTAAACAAAGAGAACTTAAACTTACAAGCTTCTGCATAGCAAAGGAAACCATAAAATAAAGAGACAACATAAGGACTAGGAGAAAATATTTGCAAATGATGCAACCAGCAGGGCTTAATTTCCAAAATACACAACCAGTGCATTTAACTCTAACGAAAAAACAAGTGACCCGGTCGAAAATGGGCAGGAGACCCAAACAGATATTTCTCCAAGGAAAGTGTAAAGGTAGTCAAGAGACACATGAAAAGATGCTCAACGTTGATAGTTATTAGAGAAATGCAAACCAAGACTACAGTGAGGTGTTACCTCTCACCAGAGAGAATGGCCATCGTCAAAAAGTTCACAAATAAATGCTAGAGAGGGTGTGGAGAAACGTGAACCCTCCTACACTGTTGGACAGTTGTTATTTGTGAATTTTTTAATAATGGCTATTCTGATTGGTGTGAGGAGATAGCTCATTGTAGTCTTGATTTGCATTTCTCTAGTAATTAGCGATGTTGAGCATCTTTTCACGTTCCTGTTAGCCGTCTCTATGTCCCAGGTGGCTCATTGGTAAAGAATCCACCTGCCAAGCAGGAGACCTGGGTTTGATCCCTGGGTCAGGAAGATCCCCCAGAGAAGAAAATGGCACCCCACTCCAGTATCCTTGCCTGGCATATCCCATGGACAGTGGGACCTGGCGGGCTACAGCCCATGGGGTCAGAGGAGCCTGGGGGGCTACAGTCCCTGGGGCTGCAAGCAGTCCTTACGTGTATCATCGACCAAACAGCAATAGCAGCACACTGTTGGGAGGAACATACGTTGGTGCAGCCAGTATGTAAAACAGTACTGAGGTTCCTCAGAAAGCTAGAGTTCCATTATGATCCAGCGGTCCCACTTCTGAACATATATATCTGGTCAAAACTATCATTTAGAGAGACACACACACCCTTGTGCTCATAGCAAAACTATTCACAACAGCCAAGACATGGGGCCACCTGTGTTAATTTCAGGCATCCCGAGAGTTCTTCACTGGCGAAGGGAGCGCTGGGGAGAAGCAGTGCCCTGCCCTGTCGGTGGTTTCTTGGAATGATGTCGTAGGTGGCTCTGAGGTTGCCTCACCCTCCTGCCTCACTGGGATTGCTGCCCTTTCAGTCTGGTGAAAATCCCATGCTTAGTCTTTCTGGCACTAAATGTTCACTGTGCCCTGCTGGTGGCTGGGGGCCTTGGAGGGGTGGCAAAAGCTTAGAATGAGAAGCACCAAGTGAAACTAGAAGAAAAGCTGCATTTTCTAGTCCAGAACTGAACCAGGGTAACACAAAACGCCTGCACTTTTATGTAATTTACTAATTAGACGGCTGTAGGAAATACCAGTGGAATGAAGAACCTGGGTGGAAGCTACTCTGGATGCCGTAATGGGCCTGGTCCAGGAACATGCCAGAGGCCTTGTTGTTGCTCAGTTGTTAAGTCGTGTCTGACTGAGACGTCATGGACTGCACCACACCAGACTTCCCTCTCCTTCACGGTCTTCCAGAGTTGGCGCAAACTCATTTCCATTGAGTTGATGATACCATCCAACAATTTTATCCTCTGTTGTCCCCTTCTCCTCCTGCCTTCAATCTTTCCCAGCATCAGGATCTTTTCCAAAGTCAGTTCTTCGAATCAGATGGCCAAAATATTGGAGCTTCAGCTTCAGCATCAGTCTTTTCAATGAATGTTCAGGATTGATTTCCTTTAGGACGGACTGGTTTAATTTCCTTGCAGTCCAAGGGACTCTCAGGAGTCTTCTCTGGCACCACAGTTTGAAAGCATCGATTCTTCAGTGTTCAATCTTTATACTCTATGACTATGGGAAATCCTTTTAAATTGCTTTCCTGGAGTCAAAATACAGACTATCTCTTCCAGTTTATGATTAGTGGTGGATTTCATTATTCATGAACTAGCAAAGCCCCAAATCCTGAGAAAGGCAACAGAACCAGTGCACATAAATTCTGCTCCATTTGGAGCCCGAGAGAAATGACTGACGGGCAGGCTGGCTGCTCTGGGCTGCCACTCCTGCAGCCTGACCTCTGTGTTCGGATACTGAACAGGCCTTGTGCAGTCCAAGTGAGCCTCCTGGTGAGTCTCTCTTCGTTCACAATAGTCGCATGTCGAGAATGTGGAGCGGGGACGTCCTGTCGCATTGCATCAGCCTAGCACTGTGGCTCCTGGGGAAACTGTCAGGTGACTTGATTGCCACGGCCCAGACATTTACAAGCGTAACTTCGTTCACTTAGAGTTAAAAGGATGAATAAGTAATAAAATGTCCTATTGGGGTTGTTGAAGGCAAGCAAAAAAAAAACCACAAAAAAACTATAGTGAATCCAGTGATTGACAGGAGCCGTGGGGCCTGGCTGCTAGGATTAGAATGGAAACCCAAAGTCCGTAATGCTAGGTGAATGTTCATGCTTACCTTCAATTATCCCATGCTTTATAGCCCATGCAGGAGCTGTGCATGTCTCTAATTGTGACAGAAACGCAAATCAAAACAACAGTGAGCTTCTGCCTCACACCAGTCAGAATGGCAATCACCAAAACTCCCACAAACAAATGCTGAAGAGGCTGTGGCAGAAAGGGAACTCTCTTGCACTGTTGGTGGGAATGTAAATCAGTACAGCCACTTTGGAGAACGGTGTGGAGGTTCCTCAAGAAACCAAAAATGGAGCTGCACATAGATTCTCTTTAGGTTATTGAGAAAGTAATTTGAAGGCTGCTTTAAGCATATTCCTATTTTCTTTCTAATTTTAAAAGAAGATTTTGTCATGTTATCTTCAACTGGATAGTAAAATTCACGAGGGTGATGAATGTTTTCTTTCTCCTTAAGTGATCCCAGTTCCTCAATGGATTTCACCGAAGATAAATATATGGTCTTGCAACAATCACCCGAGCAGTGTGAAAGATGGTTATAAAGAATGAATTGGATAATCTCGAGACAAAAGGCAAGAGCAGTACTCTTGATTTTTATCTTGCAAATCGTAGAGTTCATAATTCATGTTTCCTGAGTGTTTCTGTGGACCATTCTTTCCTTCTGTAGACTGTGAGGTGAGCACTAACACCACCATCCCTTTTGTTTTATCAGATCCAAGGTTAGGGAGGAATTCTAAAGGAAATCAGTCCTGAATATTCATTGGAAGAACTGATGCTGAAGCTGACGCTCCAATACTTTGGCCACCAGATGCAAAGAACTGACTCACTGGTAAAGACCCTGATGCTGGGAAGGATTGAAGGTGGGAGGAGAAGGGGATGACAGAGGATGAGATGGTTGGATGGCATCACCAACTCAGTGGACACAAGTTTGAGCAAACTCCGGGGGTTGGTGATGGACCTGGAAGCCTGGTGTGCTGCAGTCCATGGGGTCACAAAGAGTCAGACACGACTGAGTGACTGAACTGACTGACTGAGGGAGGGAGGAGTCAGCCACTCGCTCAGCTTTTCGTGGGTCTTGAGCTCCAGGAAGATGAGGATGTCCTCCCCGGAGCATTCGCACACATCAGGACTGCCTTTCCAGCTCCGTGATGGGCCATGGCCCTCTTCTCATCTATTACACGTTTGGCTCTCCTGAGTGATCGCGAAATCCCTTACCAGTTTAAGAGATTATGGTTCATTTGTGCTTTTGCCAGTGTAGTTCTCAGGGATGTTTTTGTCTTACGTAGAATCCCTTGGCAGCTCATCCAAAGTTGAGGTAGGCAGACCTACATCGACAGGCTTGGGCTTTTACTAGATGGGGAGTGTCCTCAGGTAGGGGTAGTGGTGAAGCGCGTGCCCCCAAAGCAGAAGACTTGAGAGATGTGGGCTCCCTCCCTGGGTCGGGAAGAGCCCTGGGGAAAGCCCCGGCACCCACTCCAGTATTCGCACCGGGAAATCTCACGGACAAAGGGGCCTGGCGGGCTACAGTCTGGGGTTACAGAGAATGGGCCGCGACTGAAGCGACTGAGCATGGAGAGGGTCTAGGATAATACCAGTAAGTAAAAGTGAGCAAGTAACACGTGCAGCCCGGTTCCAATTCTCTACCTGTTCTGTTCCTGCTCCTTGTCGAGGTGTGACGTTGGGCAGGTTGTTACCCTCTGTGCGCCTGTCCCCTTAAGTGTGCACAACTGTGTGTGCCTGGCAAGGATGATGTGAGGACTAACCGTCATGCACTTGAAGGCTGCTTACAAACTCTGACCCTCATATTAATTTGCTAGAGCTGCCGTCACAAAGTAGCACAGACTCAGTGGCTTCACTGACAGAAGTTTATCTCCTCACGGTCTGAGAGGCTAGAAGCTTGCAGTCAAGGTGCTGGCGGAGTTGACCTCTCCCGAGGCCTGTCCCCTTCGCTTCCCCGTGTCTTCTTTCTGTGAGTGTCCATGTCCCAGCTTCCTCTGCGGCGGACGCCAGTCTTTCGCTGGGTAGGTCCGCCCTGTGTGCACATGTGCTCAGTCACGTCTGATTCTTGTGACCCCATGGACTGTAGCCCGCCAGGCTCCTCTGTCCACGGGGTTCTCCAGGCAAGGATACTGGAGTGGGCTACCATTTCCTAAGGGATCTTCCCGACCCAGAGATTGAACCCAAGTCTCTTCTGCCTTCTGCATGGGCAGGCAGATTTTTCTTTTTTTAACCACTGGTGCCACCTGGGAGGTCCACTGCTGCTGCTGAGTCGCTTCAGTCGTGTCCAACTCTGTGCCACCCCAGAGACAGCAGCCCACCAGGCTCCCCTGTCCCCGGGATTCTCCAGGCAAGAACACTGGAGTGGGTTGTGCCATTTCGTTCTCCAATGCATGAAAGTGAAGAGTGAAAGTGAAGTCGCTCAGTCGTGTCCAACTCTTCTCGACCCCATGGACTGCAGCCCATCAGGCTCCTCCATCCATGAGATTTTCCAGACAAGAGTATTGGAGTGGGGTGCCATCGCCTTCTCTGGGGAGGTCCACTTACAACCTCATTTTGCCTTAATTACCTCTTCAAAGACTCTGTCTCCAAGTACAGTCATGGTCTGAGGAACTACGGGTTAGGACCTCAACACAGGAATTTTGGGAGACACAAGTCAGCCCATAAACATACCTCTTGCACAGCTGACAGCCCATTCTCACCAGGTCCTGTACTGATCATCCAACACTCATGGACACTAATTCCCTCTGCTTAAAATGTCAGGTCTGCCTCCTTGACAGGTCCAGCTCTTCCTTCCTGAAGCTCAGCTCAAATGTAGGAATCTTTAGGAAGTGTTTTGATTCTAACCAAAGGAATTCATCCTTGCCTCTAGACTCCAGGGCTCTCTGCTTGCATCTGTAACAGAGCAACAATTTTACATAATTCTGCATAATATACATAATTTACATAATCCTACAGGCCTAGGGCAGGTTCTGGCAGGTGTTCAAGAAATAACCTGGAGAACTGCACTGAATGCCATTTAATTAAGCCAACACTTTCCCTTCATCTGACTTAGTTGAGAAATACCTTCATTTAACCATTGACAGAGGATTCTGAGGGCAACAGAGACAGGAGGATCTCAACAGCCCATTAAGACAGGATAAATCAGCTTGTTTATCTTCCTTCCTGTGTATTTTATATTTAAGAAACCTATTTTAGGATATTGTGGAGGCAGCTTAATATTTTTAGATGGTAACACAAATGTAAAACGACTTTCCTGATTTATAGATATCCTTTGAATTTTTAATCAGTATGAGAAAAGCTTTTCTACTGAGGAAGTCCAGAATATCACATGGGGGTGATTATTTAAACTGCTTGTGTAGGAGGATAAACACTTCAAAGCCTGCTGTGAAAATGTGCACAGATTATCTAAAAAGGGCTATGTTTCAAGATGTAGGGCATGTACATACTCTTATTTTGTGCCAAAAATTTAGGTGAAAATGGACATCCTAAGGATAGTTGGGATTATGGCACAACTCAGTGAGTTGGTTACCTGGAATCTTCGTCGACTGAGGGATTTTCTCTTTCTCACGGCACCTCGATTCCAAACAAGTAGGCTTTGATGAAGTCTTTCAGCTCAAAGTGTGCCTTGCACACTTCCCTTTTCCAGGCTCACTGTCTGTACAAATCTGGAGCAACACCACACTCATAAGATGCCTTTCTGTTGATAGCTCAAGTTATGGAGGATTTCACACATCTTGGCACAGTCTAGAGATTTCTCTATTTTATTGCTGTTACACTAGAGATCTCCACCTTTTAACTGACTCTGTTGCTAACGTATAACTTGACAAAATTATGTGTTACTTATACTTTGTGCAAGTTCAGTAAAGGATTTTTGAATGGATGAATAAATGAACTGAAAACTGAAATCTTGTCCAGAAAACTTCCAGGTCTTTAAAATGTTTGGAAGCCATTTAATTTCTCCTGTCTTTCTTCCTTGATGATGTCATCACGCACTTAGTCTTCAAGCAAAGGCACTCGGGAGCTGCAGTGGACACCTCTTCCTCACGTGTCTTCTGTCTTCTCGTAAGTCCCACAGCTTTTCTCAAATTATCTCTGCTCCATTCCGTCTGCCTCAGCTTAGATGGGCTCCCTTCATCTACGTAGCAGCATCTCATGGAATTGTGACAAAACAGGTTTGACTGCATGTGACCGAGACCTAAAGTTCAGTTCAGTTCAGTTCAGTCACTCAGTAGTGTCTGACTCTTTGTGACCCCATGGACTGCAGCATGCCAGGCCTCCCTGTCCATCACCAACTCCCAGAGTTTACTCAAATTCATATCTATTGAGTCAGTGATGCCATCCAACCATCTCATCCTCTGTCATCCCCTTCTCCTCCTGCCTTCAATCTTTCCCGGCATCAGGGTCTTTCCCAATGAGTTGGTTCTTCCCATCAGGTGGTCAAAGTAGTGGAGTTTCAGCTTCAGCATCAGTCCTTCCAATGAATATTCAGGACTGAACTCCTTTAGGATGGACTGGTTGGACCTCCTTGCAGCCCAAGGAACTCTCAAGAGTCTTCTCCAACACCACAGTTCAAAAGCATCAATTCTTTGGCGCTCAGCTTTCTTTATAGTCCACCTCTCACATCCATACATGACTACTGGAAAAACCATAGCTTTGACTAGACGGACCTTTGTTGGCAAAAGACCTAAGTACCAGTGGCTTAAAACACAAAACAGGAGGGTTTTTCTACAATCCAGGCTGGTCTGCAGCCTCTTCCTCTTCAGAAGCTCAGATTCCTTCTGCTCGGGAATTCCTTCTCCTTTTGGTGGTGCTCTCATCTACAGGTCCAAGATGGCTTGCCACCATCCCTGAATTCCAGGAAGAGAGAAGGGGTATATGAGTAATGAGAGGATATTTTTAACTTTTCCTTTAACTAGGAACCCAGAGTTTCCCATGTAATTTAGAATCACATCCCACTGAGCAGGATTAGTCACATGGCCCCAGAAGGCGTATATGAGTAATGAGAGGATATATTTAACTTTTCCTTTAACTAGGAACCCAGAGTTTCCCATGTAATTTAGAATCACATCCCACTGAGCAGGATTAGTCACATGGCCCCACTTCATTGCAAGGAGTTAACCAGGAAATGTAGTCTTCATTCTGGGCAGCCTATGTCCAGGTGAAAATTCCACCCCTATGTAAGAAGAAAGAGTGGATATTAGATGGATATTGGTGAACATCTTGCAGTCTTGATGTCATTGCCTAACTTGCTTTCCTGCTTCCTGCCTCCCAAATTGCTCCTTTTAGTCAACTCGTACCAGAAGCAATCTGGCCACATCTCTTTCTGCTCAAAAAGCATGCATCAGGCTCTTGACTGCCTGGACATAAACTCTTAGTTCTCAACATGGACTGAACAGTCTTCATGATCTGGTTCCTGTCCACCTCAGCTCCTATTTCTGTCCTCTTTGCACCTTATTCTCTAACACTGAACTCTTATTTTTCCATGAGTAACATAGTGTCTCATGCCTCAGTGCCTTTGCACCTGCTGTTTCTTTGAAAATCAAACTCAGGAGTCACTTCTTTCAGGAAATATTTTCCGTTACTCTCTCTGCTCCCAGCCTTAATCAAGAGACTTCATTGGACACTCTTTATACCTCATACCTGTATTTACCCATTCCATTTTTTGGTTTTAATGTATTATGTAATCACTTATTTCCTCTTCTACACCATGAGCACGATCAGATCCACCTTTATATCCCCAGAATGCAGCTCAGTGCTTGCCACAGAGCAGATCAGTGACTGTGTACTCACTCTTGACTGAATGAATGAATGAACAGGTGACAGAAGTGATATGACCTCAGCAACTGCCTAGAGCTTTTAACCTTCTACATGATGTTCTCTTTTAGTAAAAACTCGCGTGAGCCCTTACGCAGTCTAAGGTACATTTGCTTTGTTTGTGTGAGAGTATTAGCCTAGTTGGGCTTCCCAGGTGGTACTAGTGGTAAAGAACCCACCTGCAAATGCAGGAGACGTGAGAGACATTGGTTCCTGGGTTGCGAAGAGCTTTTGGAGGAAGGCAAGGCAACCCACTCCAGTATTCTTGCCTGGAGAATCCCATGGACAGAGGAGCCTGGCGGGGTACAATCCATGAGGTTGAGGAGTCAGACACAACCAAAGTGACTTAGCATGCACACACCCATTAGCATCGTTATCTAGCTTAACCTTTATGGATAGCCCTGTGAGACAGTCATCATGGTTCTCATTCTACAGGTGGGAAAATGAGGCATAGAGAATTAGTTTAAATAACCCATCTCATCTCTTTCTTAGTTGTATTGACTATAGGGAAGGTGTTGCGTGGAAGAGAGTGGAGGGGAGTTTTGCCTTGGGTGGTAGGTATCCTGTAGGTATATTGAAGTGGTAGTTATTGGGCCCTTGTCCAAATCTATAATTTATTAGCTTGATTGACCAGCTTTTCTTTCCTTTTCTGGGCTTCAGTTTTCTCATCTGTAATAGGAAGCGTTGGCTCAAAGATCCCTAAGTTTCCTTCCAAATCTAAAAGTCAGTGATTTTCTTACTTCTCTAATACAGAAAATTGAAATGTAACCCTCCTCCACACCAATATGCTGCATTCATACAGCTGTGCTTTTGCTAAAAATGGACATTTTCTAAATGTTAAAAGAGTACATAGTACAGAATAGTCAGTTTAGATCCAAAAACCCCAGCTCTGCTAAAGGGTTAACACAAAAGCCCTGGATCCCACTCAACAGAAAATCTCCCCAGAATGGAATATGTACAATGGCATTGCTTTGACTGGAGGGTTTTTTTTTTAGATTGCATCCAGACATATTTAGTCACCAAGCACATTTTGGATCTAGGAGGAGTGCAGTTGAAACACAGCCAGAAATGCAGACTGGTCTCTCTGTATGCCACGAGTCCACAACGTATGGAGGTCCACACGACCCTGTGTGTGGCGACAAAGCGCAGGTCTTTTCCCTCACTGAGCTCTCCCAGAAACTGGAAGGGTCTGTTAAGCAATCTCGCTTCTTCCCCACCAGGGTTCTGAAACAACTCAAAACAAGGCCAAGTGTTTCATCAGGGGAGATAAATATATCACCTTTGTGGTGATGACAGTGACACTGGAGAACACGGTTTCTGTTGGTCAAGGCGACTTTCTAATCCTGAAGCCTAGAGTCAGATGGACGTCCACCAGCCCTGCTGGACGAAGAGAAGCCTTTCCCCAACAAAGGGTGAAGGAAGCATTCTGTTTCTCCACACAAACTCACTATGGCGCTGTTTACCCCCTCGATCTCTTCTTCCCTTCCCCGACGGTAATACACACCCCATCCTTCAGTGGGGCCTGGTGGCTCCTCAGAATAAGGATGACATTCCCCAATCTCTCTTGCAACTAGGTGTGACCATTTGACTCTGCTCAAGGACGTGGGAGTAAAAGGACGGGTTTGTGCCTCATTCTAGGATGAATGAGGGTCTGCGTTCCTCCCCCAGGTTTCCTCTTCCCTTCCAGCAAGAGTGCCCGTGTGGACCATGAAATGGAAACTGAATTCTGAGGCTGGGACCCTGGGGACATCATGCCAGAGCTGGACTGCTCACCTCAGACTTTATTTATGGAAGAGAGATGACCTGTGGAATTTTCAACCCCGTCTTGGACTGAAATTCACATTAAATTGGTAATCATAGAAATGTGCAATTACAGACTATGAAATTCCAGGAAAAGCACAGGAGAACCTAATTTAATGACGAGGTCTTAGAAAGTCATCCTGGGAGAGTGATGTTTCAGCTAAGAGCTAAAGGATGAAAAGTATTATAAGTAACTTGGCAAAGATCTCTGCCAGGCTCAGCACAAAAAGGTCTCTGCTTCTCAATGGCGAGGTTTCCTGGGCGACATTCCAAGAGATGGGGCTCGCTTCACGTTGTGGCCTGTCTCCAGAGACGACGCCCTCTGTGGCCCCTGCTCTGCACCCACACGCCGCTCCGTTGTCTTGGATTTGAGTTGCCTTTCATGGCTTTGGCCAATAGAACGTGGCAGAAGGGACTGGGTGCTGGGGCACCTTCCTCCCTCTTGGAGCCCTGAGCCACCGTTCCAGCTGCTCAGCTGCAGCGGGAGGTCAAGGAGGAGCACTGGGGCCCAGATGATGGTGGAGGAGGCCCTGCGGGACATCCCGGCCACACTAGACCACGGGGTAGAACTGAGGATAAGAGGGCAGAATTGAACTCTGCCTTCACAGAATTCAGTTTCTGGGGAAGTCAAATGGCAGCTGACCATCTGGGCATGAGAGCCTCCAAACCAGGGAGATCAAGCTGAGCCTTCTCCACTCACAGAAGCATGACAGGTAACAACAAATTATTGTTTTAAGCCTGTAAATTTTGGAGTGGTTGGTCACACAGCAGAAGATAAGCACTGACCTTCTTAAGACTCATTTGGGGACTTGATCTAAGAGACCTAGGTTTCTGTCTGCTGACAGGTCCTCCTGAGAAGAACACGTTACAGGTGTTCTTACTTGCAAGACAGGAAAGAAGAGTTTGATCCTGTCAGTGGATCCAAACTCTTATCTGCCCATCTGTTAAGCTTTTCATTCTTCTGGACTAGAAAGGAGTGGCCTTTGACAAGGCCCTACCCTAACCTTTGACCTCAATCTCTTTTAGAGACTCCACCAGTTTCTGGCAGCTAATTACACTTCTGTGATTTCCAAACCTTCCCTAAAAGTCCAGCCTCAAGGCAGACAAAGGTGGTGCTTGACTTGCAGTTCCCGGGCCTGGATTCCACCCTGGCATTTCCTTGCTGATTCACCTCTTGCTTTACGGGACCAAGCAGCTGGTGGAAGCCACTTACTTTCTGCTACGATCCTGTCCTTCAGGTAAGTCTGGGAGGGAGAGCAGGACAGAGGAGGAATCATGCTTTGAAACCAGTTAGTGTTTTTGTTTGCACAGCTTGTGTTATTAATACTCCTGTTTAGCATAATTAGCTACCTTCCCCGTTTACACACAACCTGTGGTGTTTATGCCTCTGTTTGAGAGCTGAACCATCAGCAAAGGAGTCTAGTTCCCTGAAGGCTGAATGCAGGTGGTTCTGAATGCTGCAGGATGCCAGTTGTTCAGAAAAGCCAGAGACACAAGCTTTAATTGTGACTAAAAATGCACTCACTAGAAGAATCTGTCTCCTTGGGACTGTTTGGAGTGGATAAAAGCATACATGGATTCAGCAGCCTCAGAAAGCCCTGCAGAACAAAGAAGTGGGCAAGTGGAAACAAATGAACTGTATTAATGGGTGAGGAGGTGAAGATTGCTAACACAGGACAATATGACTTCTCTTTATTTGAATAATTGGCAGTCCATTTTACTTAGCCAGTGACCATTACCTCGGAATGTGATTTCAGACTCAACAAAGCAGTGTAATTTAAGTTCCGTCATGACTTGTCAAACTTCAGACAGGCTGCAATAAATAATTCAGCATCCTTTATAGAATCACAGCCTATTAAGGCTGGAGGAGAGCTCGGAGATAGAATTATGCATCGTGTGATATATTATTATTACATGATGTATTATTATGATGATATAATTATATGTACATTTCCATGTATATTAACTGAGTTAATATTTTTCCATCAGCCACTAATTCACCACTCAAGAAAACAGTTATCTGTGAAGGAAAAAAAATAACTCATTTTGACTGGTCAGAACGAGTCGAGATAAACTGATATACGCGTTACTAGCATAAGGTAAGGGGACACTTTCAAAAGCTGATTTGCAGAACACCACCCTAACATCCAGCAGGACCCAGAGACCCTGGTCAATCAGCACTATCATAGTGTTCATCATGGGCTGGACGCTAGCCTCAGTGTCATCTGTATTTAATTCATTTAATCCTTTCAAAATCCCTATGATGTAAATAGTAAGAGCAAGCCATTTTCAAATTAAGAATATGTCGTGAGCCAAGGATTATAATGAACTCATTTCTGTTTTGTTGTTCAGTCACTCAGTGTGTCTGAGTCTTTGCGACCCCATGGACTGCAGCACATCAGCACATCCTGTCCTTCACCATCTCCTGGAGCTTGCTCAAACTCATGTCCATTGAGTCGGTGGTGCTAACCCACCATTTTTTCCTCTGTCATCACCTTGTCATCCTGCCGTCAATCTTTCCCAGCATCAGGGTCTTTTCTGATAAGCCAACTCTTCACATCAGGTGGCCAAAGTACTGGAGTTTCAGCTTCAGCGTCAGTCCTTCTAATGAATATTCAGGACTGATTCCCTATAGGATGGATTGGTTGGATCTCCTTGCAGTCCAAGGGACTCTCAAGAGTCTTCTCCAACACCACAGTTCCAAAGCATCAATTCTTTGGCACTCAGCCTTCTTTCTGGTCCAGCTCTCACATCCATACACGACTACTGGAAAAACCATAGTTTTGACTAATGGTTTACATGGGCCTTTGTTGGCAAAAGGTCTCTTCTTTTTAATATGTTGTCTAAGTTGGTCTTAACTTTTCTTCCAAGTAGTAACCATCTTTTAACTTCATGGCAGCAGTGATTTTGGAGCCCATTTCTGTACACCTGCAATAAAAATGGAAGAGGAGGAGGAAAGGAAAGAAAGGACAGGAGGCCCATAACTTGCTCTCTTCCTTGGACAGGGAGCCCAGGTTAGACTCTCCAGTCCAGTGCATATGTCCACTCTTAATTCAAGTCCTAAACACCTGGAGTCCCTGAGAAGAGTTCAGAAGATAGCGGTTATGTTAAACTCTACGTAATCTATGAAACCTTGAATGGATCTACCCATTTTTTCCTCATGCCAAGCCTTCCTAGTCACGCCTTGTCTGCTACTATTCTTAGAGAAGAGTCTGTGGTGCCCGGAGAGACAGCCAGGACCACAGTCCCCCTAATTCTTCATAACCAACTACTCTGATCATAGCAGATTAATCTAGGATGGTCACTGCTTCAAAGGCTGCCACTGATGATAGTCTAGCCAGTAATCAATAAAGAGGCCATAAGCATCAGTTGGACTAGATGAAGCAGTGAGACTTGGAAGACATCTTCGGTGTATGTCCCAAGCTCACTCCATGTTACTTTGATAAGATATAGGACAGGAAGGGGCAAACGTTGAATTCTGTGTTTCTGTTTTTGACTTCATTCATAGGCTATAATGAAAAAAGGATAACAAAGAGAAAACAGCAAGGACAACATGCCCCAACTCCCCTGCTGGGCATGCATCCTGCTCAAAGAGACTGAATGAGCAACTCTACGGCAGAGAGTTCCATTACATGGGCCTTTGTTGGCAAAAGGTCTCTTCTTTTTAATATGTTGTCTAAGTTGGTCTTAACTTTTCTTCCAAGTAGTAACCATCTTTTAACTTCATGGCAGCAGTGATTTTGGAGCCCATTTCTGTACACCTGCAATAAAAATGGAAGAGGAGGAGGAAAGGAAAGAAAGGACAGGAGGCCCATAACTTGCTCTCTTCCTTGGACAGGGAGCCCAGGTTAGACTCTCCAGTCCAGTGCATATGTCCACTCTTAATTCAAGTCCTAAACACCTGGAGTCCCTGAGAAGAGTTCAGAAGATAGCGGTTATGTTAAACTCTACGTAATCTATGAAACCTTGAATGGATCTACCCATTTTTTCCTCATGCCAAGCCTTCCTAGTCACGCCTTGTCTGCTACTATTCTTAGAGAAGAGTCTGTGGTGCCCGGAGAGACAGCCAGGACCACAGTCCCCCTAATTCTTCATAACCAACTACTCTGATCATAGCAGATTAATCTAGGATGGTCACTGCTTCAAAGGCTGCCACTGATGATAGTCTAGCCAGTAATCAATAAAGAGGCCATAAGCATCAGTTGGACTAGATGAAGCAGTGAGACTTGGAAGACATCTTCGGTGCATGTCCCAAGCTCACTCCATGTTACTTTGATAAGATATAGGACAGGAAGGGGCAAACGTTGAATTCTGTGTTTCTGTTTTTGACTTCATTCATAGGCTATAATGAAAAAAGGATAACAAAGAGAAAACAGCAAGGACAACATGCCCCAACTCCCCTGCTGGGCATGCATCCTGCTCAAAGAGACTGAATGAGCAACTCTACGGCAGAGAGTTCCCGAAGGGTCTGGCGCAGCCTACAGCCCTCCTGGTGGCCTGGGCTGGGGAGGAGGGATGGAGCGGTGGGTTAGGAGGCTCTGACCATCCAGAGACAGCGACTGGTACAAAAGCAACCTAGCTGGGCATTCAGCCCTGGAGGATATTTTGGGTTTCCTGTCGGTTCAGGCTGAGCCCAGTTCTGACTGACGCACTCATCCATCAGGTGCGTCGTTCCATCTCCTCAGGCCCTGAGAGAGGAAAGGCGAGGTCGGAGAGGCGGGGAGCAGCCCTGAGTGCTACACTGATTGATGTCCCTCACACGGAAGCGAGCCTTAGTGGGGAGAGAAGCAGCGTTCCCCTTCTGACAAGTTATTCACTCGGCAAATGATTCCGTGCCTCCTGCTATCGGCCAAGTCCTGCTCTAGGAGCTGCACAACTGGCAGCTCTATTTGATGCTCATAACAGCTACAGGGAAGCAGGGCTCGGCCGTGGTGGGAACTGCGGATCCCGCCCCCTGCTCGCATGGAGAAGACGGCGTCGCTGGTGGACGGTAAGGCAGGCGTGCCCACTCACTTTAGTCACGTCGGGCTCTGCGACCCTGTGGACGCAGCCCACCAGGTCCCTCTGTCCATGGGATTCTCCAGGCAGGATTACTGGAGTAGGCTGCCATTTCCCTCTCTAGGGGCTGTTTCCAATCCAGGGACCGAACCCGCATCTCCTAGATTTCCCGCATTGGCAGGTGGGTTCTTTACCACCGGTGCGCCTGGCCGAAATGTGCATATGTAGAGGGGAAACACAGAAGCTGGAGGCAGCAGGGGCATGCCTCAGCAGATACCGTGGGGCGGGAAGAGCCTGGGTGGAGCCGCTGGTGGCTCAGGGCAGATACTGCCAGGCAGTGACGGAACCCCCACAGTGATGGGAAAAGGAACGGCGGGCGCGACCCTGCTGAAGGGGTAGGCACCAGCCAGGGCGTCTCAGGTGGCCGCTGAGGTAGCCTTTATTTCTCCGGCCTCTCCATCCATCCCAACATAAACATCCTTCACTGGAGGTAACACAGGAGGGTCTCCGTACTTGTTCCTCCTAGGAAACCTCCTGGTGAGGTGATGGAATGCAGAAGAGCTGGCCTGCCTGGGGTTGCATCCACGCTCCATCACTCGCGAGCACTGTCATCTGGGGCAAGTTTGTTTGGACTCCAGGAGTTTAGAAGTGAAGCAGGCTTCTCTGGTGGCTCAGACGGTAAAGAATCTGCCTGCAACGTAGGGACACGGGCCTGATCTCTGGGTTGGGAAGATCCCCTGGAGGAGGGCGTGGCAACCCACTCCAGTGTTGTGGCCTGGAGACTCCTGTGGACTGTAGAGTCTGTGGGGTCACAAAGAGTCAGACGCGACTGAGCAACTAACTCTTTAACACTTTCACTTTCAGGAAGACCAGTCAAGAAGCTTCTGTAATTGGCCAGGCTCAGAGGAAAGGGTAACAGCAGAGACCGGAAATGAGTTACTAGAATAATGAAAGGATTTAAAAATCATGTCGTATTTGTATTTTAGAAAGCGAGGAGAGGTGTGGATGCCTCAATATGAGATGGGGCTACCATGTAAAAGATGGATTCAAATTTTTCTGTGTCCCTGAAGGAAGACTCGTGGGTGGAGACCATAGGGCATGAGACTCATGCTCAGAATGAGGAAGTGCTTTTTCCCAGAGCTTTGCAAAGATGGGAGGGGCTGCCTGGGGAGTCAAGGGTTTCTCATTCTCGACTCTGCCTGAGCAAGGGCTGGAGGACCTGTGGGAGGAGATATGGGGAGTCTAGAAAGAACTGTTGGGACCAGATGGTGCAGAAACCTTACTCTGAGATTCCCTGATTTTGGAGACTCGTAAATGGAGCAGGACTGAGAGACTGATATTCTTATTTTGGTGTAACACCATTAACATAAAGAAACTTCATAATTATGTTATCCATCTTGGGGACTCCAGTACTCTTGCCTGGAAAATCCCTTGGACGGAGGAGCCTGGCAGGCTGCAGTCCATGGGGTCGCTGAGAGTCGGACACGACTGAGTGACTTCACTTTCACTTTTCACTTTTATGCATTGGAGAAGGAAATGGCAACCCACTCCAGTGTTCTTGCCTGGAGAATCCCAGGGACAGGGGAGCCTGGTGGGCTGCCGTCTATGGGGTCTCACAGAGTCAGACATGACTGAAGCGACTTAGCAGCAGCAGCTCAAGTATTTGGCCCACAATATATCTAATGTGGGTGTAGCTGCTATGGATCTATTTAGTAGAAGTGGGTGAGCTTTCTTTTCCCACAACTTGGCTACGTTTCTCAGAACATTTCTCTTTAATCTTCTTTAAAGAGGTGGTGGGGAAGAAGGGTGTAGGTTCTGGGTGAGAGAGACCTAGCTAGAAACTCTCTGCCATACTTGCTAATTCCATGCGTGTTGGTAAATTAACTAATATCTGCGAGCCTCATTTGTTCACCTGTTAAGTGGGAAGCACATTATTTGCTTTCGTTTTCCCGGCTGTGTTGGGTCTCCGCTGCTGCTGGTGGGCTCCCTCTGGTTCCCGCCTGCGGGGCTGCTCTCTGGTTGCGGTGCTCGGGCTTCTCCCTGCGGGGGCTTCTCTGTGGAGCACAGGCTCCAGGGCGCACCAGCCTTGTAGCTGTGGCTCTTGGGTCCCGGAGCACAGGGTCAATAGTTGTGGCTCGTAGACTTAGTCGCCCTGCAGCACGTGGGATCTTCCCAGACAAGGGCTGAGCCCGTGTCCCCTGCATTGGAGGCCAGATTCCTATCCATCGGAACCCCAGGAAAGCCCTCTATGGCTGTTTTAAGAGATATTGTATGTAGAGTTCCCAGCACTTAGTAGGATTTTAGTACATAGGGGGAAAAAAATTAAAACACTTTTTCCTATGCAAGTAAATGGAGC
Organism: Madoqua kirkii; assembly: GCA_006408675.1. Lineage (NCBI taxonomy): Eukaryota > Metazoa > Chordata > Mammalia > Artiodactyla > Bovidae > Madoqua > Madoqua kirkii. The sequence continues at coordinate 39,720 of SJYC01069182.1, forward strand.
CGAATCATTACCTGTGGAAAGTGGGTAGTCATGGTGACGGAAGAGCCAGTCAGTGAAAGGAAATGCTCCCTGATTGAACTGATGGAGCCTAAGTCCAGGATATTATTCATCCCCTCCCCCTCCCAGTTTGATGCATCTTTAAAGATAACCATTTATGGAATGTTTAAGAACATTCAGTGTGCATAAAACCCTGAGAAATTAGCAGCAGTTCAGAGGCAGTGACGTATGAGGCTTGACGCTCCCCTGAGTCTGAGGCTGGGGACCTGGGGGGCTAATTGTGTCTCCTCCACGAGTGCACGTCTTCCTGTGAATACTGGGGGTGGGGAGGGATTGATCTTCAAATAAATATGATTCACGGTTCAGTGGAAAAGCTGCAAGCTTCCCCAGGAAGATTGAATAGCAAGTCAGTTCATTATACTGTAGTTATTGATATTGCAATCTGCTCCCAATGAATGCAATTGCAAATCTATTTAGGAAGGCGTGTGATCTGGGATTTGGTTCATTTTCATTTACCCTTTGGGCACCTGAATGGTTGGGCAAATGAGACCTGGCCTCCCTCCACTACCCTTGGGTCCTGATCATTTCTATTAATACTCCTCCAATACCAGTCACAGTGCCTGGTCATGGAGGGGAGACAGGTCTCATTCACAAAACCATCCAGCTTCTTGCCAGTGTTTGCTGGCTGACTAGAGACACCCTTGTTGTGTGTCCCTGGTACGCTTTTGCCAACTCATCGCAGGGATGGTCAGGTTCTGGTTATCAGTTTACCTCCATTTTTGTATTCACTGTGCACGTCCCGTGACCCAGGCAGCTAACCGCAACCTTAACACGCAGCCTCCACATCTCTTTATACATCCAGCAAAAGATCCATGGACACCAGTTCAATCGCAGTCCACAACCTGTTGATGCATGAGACTCTGTTTCCTCAGAGTTTCTGGTAAAGCTCCAAAGCTGAGAGCAGACAGGCTCCCCAGTGTTCTCAAGAGAGCGACAGGGAGCTCGCGGACCTGCCCGCTATGGCTTTCAGAGGTGATCTATTGATCATGTTACCATCACCGCCTGCCTCCCCCTTCCCCACCCCAAGCACCCTGTATGAAGCAGGCATGTGACTTTTGAAGGCAGCTCATCCTGGGTTCACTGACGTGAAGAGTTTTGGCCACATAGGGAATACTGCGGCGTTCTCATCTCCAGATTCAAGTGACAAGATTCCTGGAGAATTGCCGAAGGGTTTTGGAGTGGATGCTTCTGGAAAGGGAGGCTGGCATCTCACTCCCTGACTGCATGCAGGCTGAGCTCAGAAGTGTGGCAGCATTTGCAGCCTGCCACCAGGTGGCAGAGGAGAGAGCTCTTGAAGGCTCAGCTCCTTGATGTTGGAGTTTAGGCAGCTTCCTGAATTCAGAGAAGGAGGCCTCATCACAGCCCGGAGCATTCTGGAGGTCTGAGGGTGGACGGTGCAGCCTGTGAGGGCTGGGAGGAGAAAAAGGAAGAGAGGCCCAGGGTTTGGCCTGCATGTCTCTCACCCACAGAAGGTGGTGGTCAGGCGTGAGCCACTGTCCTGGTCAGCTTGGACTCACTATAACAGAACACCATAGATGGGTGGCTTACCCAACATGAATTTATTTCACACAGTTCTGGAGGCTAAGAAGTCCAAGATCAGGGTGCCACCGTGGTCGGGTTCTGACTTGCAGATGGCTATCTTCTCACCGTGCCTCACGTGGCAGAGACTAGAGAGAAGCAAGCTCTACTGTCTCTCATAAGGGCACTAATCCTGTCACAGAGGCTCCACCCTCATGACCTAATCACCTCCCAAAGGCCCCATCTCCAAATACCATCACACTGGGCACTGGGGCTTCAATATACGAATTTTGGAGGAACACAAACATACAGTCGGAGAGCCATTTAGAAAGCGTCTTTCCGAGAGGGCAGTGTGCACGGATGCTCACCGCACTGTGGGGAGTCCCATGGGAGGCAGGAACTCAGAGGCAGTCCAGCAAGAGCAACCCAGGAGCAAATGACTCCCTCGGGAACAGAGCGACACAGCAGTTCCTATGGTGACTCGGAAGAACACTCCATGTGTCCCACATAAAGTCAGCTTTTGAAGGAGGGGCAACAGTAAATGGCAACCCACTCCAGGACTCTTGCCTGGAGAACTCCAGGGACAGAAAAGCCTGGCAGGCTACAGTCGACGGGGTCGCAAAGAGTCGGACACGATTGAGCAGCCAGTCACTGACTCAGCACAGAAGTGGTGGCCACTTGGAGTCAAAGGAGAACATATGAGTGACCAGAGGGAAGAAAAGACTTGTGACTCCTCCCCTCATCTATCCTTTCCCTGTACTGACCTTGAAAGTGCAGAAGAGATGGCAGGAGGTGGAGGCAAAAGTCAAGTTCAGTTTCCACCGCGAGTCTCTACACAGGGTCAGGCCTGAGTGGAAAGGAGCGGACGGTGGAGGCAGGTAGTGTGGAGACAGGGAAGGGACAGAAGCTCAGATGGTGAAGAATCTGCCTGCAAAGCGGTTCAGCCCCTGGGGTGGGAAGGCTCCCTGGAGAAGGGGATGGCAACCCACACGAGTGCCTGGAGAATCCCTGGTGGGCCACAGTCTGTGGGGTCGCACAGAGCAGGACAAGAATGAGTGACTAACACTTAGGAGGCTGGTAGAGCTTAGGATTAGATAGGAGGTTCAAGTGTTATTTTAGATTGGACAGGACTTTAGAGAATGTGAAAATGAATCTTTATCACTAGAGGGAGATTGTTCATGAAACCAAAGAAGGTCACAAGATCTGCCTGGGATGCCCTTAAAAGGGAAAGGAAGGAGATCCGTCAGAACATGCTGGAAGCTGTGGAAGGAGAAAAATAAATCTGTTCATGTTTGTATCCTCACTGAGTTCAGTCCATTCATTGAATTGCTTCCATGTGCAATGTAGGTATCACGGAGGAATTCACAAGTGAGACAGAGGACAGCGCCATCCACCATCCAGTCTGGAGTTAGGGTTAGGGTTAGGGTTAGCAGACCTCCCCAAACATCCTCCTGAGGTGTGACTTTCCTTTCTGAATCTCCTCTAATCGTGCTTCCCTGATATGTCAATTGGTAAAGAATCTGCCTGCAATGTGGGAGACCCTGGTTCAGTTCCTGGGTTGGGAAGATCTGCTGGAGAAGAGATAGGCTACCCACTCCAGTGTTCTTGGCCTTCCCTTGTGGCTCACCTGGTAAAGAATCTGCCTGCAATGCGGGAGACCTGGATTCGATCCCTGGGTTGGGAAGATCCCTTGAAGAAGAGAAAGGCTACCCACCCCAGTATTCTGGTCTGGAGAATCCCATGGACTCTACAGTCCATGGGGTCGCAAAGAGTCAGACACGACTGAGCGACTTTCACTTTCCAACCGTGCAGCACTGGAGGTCCTTCCCTCCTGCATGGAGCTCAAGCTCTTTCCCCTGGATGTGAACTTGCACGGCCCTTCCCAAGGACATTTCAGTGATCCCCCACAGGAAGGGCATGGCATCAAGGTGGGTGTGCATGGGAAAGGGCAGACGCTGTTGCACACTCACCCTAGACTTTTTCCAAGAATGAAGTCTGAAGGTAAGTTTGTAGGGTGATCTCAGTCTCATAGAACGAGCTTCCATGTAGGTTAAATGAGGCAGGTATTGTGCCCAGAAAGGAAATCCAATTTTTTAAGGTAATTTTGGATTCTCATTGAAAAATTCAGTTGGGGGGGTGGTCTAGGCTGTTAGGCATGAAAGTCTCAAAATGTGAGCTCTGATAACGTTGATAACTTATACGTGCTTTTGTAACTTCTTTCCAGCCTTCAGGTGAATTTCCTATTTTGGATATTATCTCCACTTAATTGAAAATTGCTTAGCTCTAACATTATTTTCCAGATAGTATTATAAAATGGTTTGAATTCTCATTTTCCCTTACTAGATGAGTTCATTTGGAAAATAAAATTTTAAAAACCCCAATATTAGTCATAAAAAATGACAGTGATGGGCCTTTCTGTGGCAATTACAGCAGGATGGTACATGATCAGATGGAGTTAAAAGCATCTTTTGAGATGGCCACTCCATAGGAGGGTCATGGGAGAGGCTAAGGGCGACAGTGTGTATTAGTTTACCCTTGTGATGACCTCTTCACATCCTCCACTTCCACAATGTGTTCAGCCGTGCCATAGCTGAAGGCAGGGACAGCTGGTCTCTAGTGGGCCTGTTGGTTGTATAGGCCAAACAGACTTTTAGTCAGTCCTCTCTCCTCCACCTCTGTTCTGACCTCTTTAGTCTGGGCACTAAGTGGTCTCTTTGCTTTTGTTTTGCCTTTCTTGATCCACTCCTCACACAGTAGCTGATGTGACTGTAAAAAACAAATGAATTACGATGGTGAATTGAATTCACATAGTTTATCTTCTCTAATACCTGGTTAAGGAGAGTGTGTGGGTGTATGCATGCTCAGTCGTGTCCAGCTCTTTGCGACCCCATGGATTGTAGCCCACCAGGTTCCTCTGTTTATGGGATTTCCTAGGCTAGAATACTGGAGTGGGGTGCTGTTTCCTCTTCCAGGGTATCTTCCTGACCCAGGGATTGAACCCACCTCTCCTGTGTCTCTTGCATTAGCAGGCGGGTTCTTTACCAAATGCGAGTAAGGGTGTACAAACCAGCCAGGAATACATCAACAAACGAGTTGAATAAAGGTTAAAAAAATATTACCTTGGGAGAACTTCCCTGGTGGTCCAGTGGTTAAGTCTCCCAAGGCAGGGAGTGTGGGTTCGACCCCTGGTCTGCCAGCTAGGATCCCAGATGCCTCTCGGTGTGGCCAAAAGGGAAGATTCTCTCATTCTGTTTGCACGTCTCCGGTTTGGGAGGATCAGTGAGAAAAGTCAGGCTTTTGCTGGCTCACCAGGATGGATTCTGGGGCATTGGGAGTGGGCAAGGATCAGGCTGGGTGACGGTCCTCCTCTTTTCTGGTGGATGGAAAAGTTCCTGTCTGTGGCTCCACGAGGATGTGGCCCTCGGACGTCCAGCTGTGGGGGACGCCGAGAGCCCCGGTGCCCGGCTCTGAACTCTGCTGCGATGGCGCCATGTTCGCCACGGGCTGCCCCCAGGCACTGGCTCTGCGTGGCCAAGACCTGAGGCGGGCCCATCCCCGAGACTCCTCTGACGGGCACCTTGGGCTCTGAGACTGCCCCTTGGCTTTGCCCAACTTTCTTTGAACCGCATGGCTGCCTAGGAAACGTCCACCCACACCTGCTTCCTTCCTTCCTTCCGTCTCTCCTTTACTCAGAGTCAGACCTGCACCAGGGTCCGAGGGCTCGCTCAGCCTTTCCTGAAGCCTTACGTGTTCCCCCTTATACTCTTCTTGCACGTTTCATCCTGTCTTGATGCCTGCTTCTTGCAGGACCCAAATAACACACTGGCACACAGGAGACACTTGATAAATTTATTCAGGAAGTAAAAGGGAACATGAGTTACGAAGAGTTTTATTTCGAGTCTTCAGGAAATAGTCTCCACTATCTTTGGGGGAACGATGGGAAGAAAAATAATATTTTTTCTTGCCCTCTTCTGTTTCTAACTATTCTCCGTGCCCGATTCTTTGTTGTAAAATAGCTTCACCCAAAGAGAAGCATTGAGTCCTCTTGGTCTTTTGCTCTAGAGGACGTTGGCCCCTGGAGTGGTTTATGAGATGGTGGAACCATAAAATCATATGTGAATTCACTAAAAATACTTCTGATGGTGTTCTTGTGGAGAGTAAATGAGATAACCCGAGGAAAGAGTTTAGCGCAGATCCTGACACATTATCAATAGATAAACTGTGGCAGATGCGCAGCACAGGGTCCCGAGCACACATCTGAAACAGCACGCCGGGCGTGTGCACACCAGCAAAGGTGGGCCACACATTACACGTGAGGACTGCCTGGAGGGCCTCTGGTCACATTCAGTGCTCACATTCGCTTGGAGGATTTGTGGTCGGCCCCAAAGCCTCGAGGTCTAAGGGCTCTTATTCCTCACGATGTTTGACTGTGAGAAGAATGTTGGAATTCAGAATCATGAGAACAGCTGATTTTTTTTTTTCAGTTAAAAAGTCACTTTAGTTTTTAATCTCTATTGAAATTTAGTTGCTTCACAATGTTGTGTCCATTCCTGCTGTGTAGCAAAGTAAATCAGGAAACATATACATATGGTCCCTCTTTTTTAGGTTGCCTTCCCACGTCGACCACCACAGACCGCCGAGTCCCTGAGCTGCACTGTAGCTTCGCGTTAATTATGTATTTTATGCATAGTATCAACACTGTGTAGAAATCAATCTCATTATCCCAATTCATCCCACCCTTCCCTTTCCCCCTTGGTATCCATACATTTGTTCCCTAACTGCTGGTACTTTTAAAGTATTTCTTTGTTCCAAAACATTCAGTAACTTACCTCAGATCACACAGCTACTGCAGGAAAAGATGGGCTTGTCCTTGATGGTGGGCTGGCATGGCTGTGAAGACGAGAAATGAGGCAGAGAGAAGCTGGAGACAGCTGGAGCCCTCCGAGTACCATTCTCCTTCGGACACCCGTAGGGAGGCAGGGTTGCCATGGCAAGACTGAAGATCCTTTCTCTTCAGTGCACAGAAGTGGCATCCAGCGGTACAAGCGTGGGCTGAGTCCAGAAATGGAGCTGCAGTGTGGCTTTGCCGCTGTGTGCCATGGACTCTCAGGGAAGCCTCTTTAATATTCTGTGGTGTCCTTTTCTGTAAAGTGGAAACGCGCTACCTGCTTCAGAGGGTTGTATGCTAATCATGTGGGACGGTAAGTGTGTTCCCATTTTTGGGGTAACAAAGCTTAGCCATTGTAGTTGCTTGAAACCACTCACACTGTATGACAGTCTCTACGTCCATCCATGTCCCTACAAATGACCCAGTTTTGTTCCTTTTCATGTTTGAGTAATGTTCCACTGTGTATATGTTCCATATCTTCTTTACCCATTCCTCTGTTGATGGAAAGTTAGGTTGTCTCTATGTCCTGGCTATTGTAAATAGTGTTGGGAAGGAAGTCGAGAAGGGAGGGAATAGATGTATACATGTGGCTGATTCATTTTGCTCTACAGTGGACACTAACGCAATGCTGTAAAGCAACCATGCTCCACTCTTTGCGACCTCATGGACTGCAGCCCCCCCCGCCGCCCCCCGACTCCTCTGTCCATGGGATTTTCAAGGCAAGAGTACCGTGGTGGGTGGCCCTTTCCTTCTCTAGGAGATCTTCAGTGATTGAGCCCACGCCTCCTGTGTCTCCTGCGTTGGCAGCTGGATTCTTACCACTGAGCCACCTGGGAAGCTCCCAATAAAAGTAAATTAAAAACATCTCACAATCTCTTGGCTGGGAATTCGGGTCAGGCTGTGTTTGGTGATTATTCTGCTTCTCTGGCATTGACAGTGATTTGCATAAACTCAGGGAGTTGGTGATGGACAGGGAGGCCTGGCTTGCTGCGGTCCAAGGGGTCGCAAAGGGTTGGACAGGACCGAGCAACTGAACTGAACTGAGCTGTGCTGGTATTCGGGTGGTGGCTGGCTTTTTCTGGAGGGTTCAAAAAGTCTGGGGCCTTGAGGGGGATGGCTAGAAGTGGAGACCCCCTAAGGCCATTCTTCCCCTCCATGGAGTCTCAAGACTCTGCACATGGCCTGTCCATCAGGGCCGACCGATTTCTCACAGGCAGACTCCGCTCTCAGAATGAGTAATTGCAGAAACAGGAAACAGAAGCTCCCAGTCTCTGAAGATTTGGGCCAGGAAACCGGCAGAGCCTCACTCACTCCAGCGTCCATTAGACAACCGCAGAGGCAAGCCAGCTCCGAGAGGAGGGGGCAGGGAACCCACCTCTTGTTAGAAAGGGTGAGTGTCAAAACGTTTGCAGCCTCTTCAGCTGCCCTGGCGCGTGGCGCAGAGGAGAGCAGCGGGAGCTTAAGCTCTCAGCACACAGCGTGTTGCCGTCCGCACCTAGGACCACAGAGCAGACCCGACCTATGGCTCAGTTTCCCTGTCTGAAAAGATGGGATAGAAAGCTGACTGCAATTCCCAACGCTGAAAGAAGCTCCCACTGCTTTTCATGTTGGAACATTACAAAGACCTTGAGGACATCAGATCCCAGAAATGGGAAAACAGCAAAAACCCAGTTTACCATTTAGTCCGATATACGGAGAGTCCACTGTGTTCTTTGTGCCCTGCTAATTGCTATATGCATATTTCCTCCTTAATCTTCACAATAGCCCTGAAAGGCACTGATGGTCTCCATTTTTTAAAATGAGAAAATCTCTCATTTTAAATGTTTCACGAGACAGTAAAGGAAGCAACCTAAGTGTCCACCAGCAGAGGGATGGATAAGGAGGATGCAGTCCATGTATGATGTATAATGTGGACTGCCGGGCTGTGTGCTCAGTGACTTCCGGCATGTCCGACTCTTTGTGACCCCGTGGACTGCAGCCCGCCAGGCTCCTCTGTCCATGGGATTCTCCAGGCAAGAATGCTGGAGTGGGTTGCCGTGCCCTCCTCCAGGGGATCTTCCCAACGCAGGGGTCGAATCCACGTCTCCCACATTGCTGGCGGATTCTTTACTGTCTGAGCCGCCAGGAAAGCCCCTATTACTCAGCCATGAAAAGGAACCAAACTGAGTCATTTCTAGAGACGTGGACTGTCACACAGTGTGAAATAAGTCAAAAGAGAAAAGTCAATATTGTATATTAACGCATATATGTGGAGTCTAGAAAACTGGCATAAAGTGATAAAGTGAAGACACCCAGTCGTGTCCGACTCTTTGTGACCCCATGGACTGTAGCCTACCAGGCTCCTCCTTCCATGGGGTTTTCCAGGCAATAGTACTGGAGTGGGTTGCCATTTCCTTCTCCAGGGGATCTTCCCAACCCAGGGGTCGAACCCGGGCCTCCTGCATTGCAGAGAGACCCTTTACCCTCTGAGCCATCAGGGAAGTCCTTGAAAACTGGTATAGATGAACTTATTTGCAAAACAGAAATGGAGACACAGATGTAGAGAACAAACACATGGACCCCAAAGGAGGAAGGGGTGGGTAGGCTGAATCTGGCGACTGGGATTGGTGTGTGTCCACTACTGTCAGTGACTAATGAGAATGTGCTGCGTGGCTCAGGGAACTCTATGCAGTGCTCGTGGCGATCTAGAGGGGAAGGAAATCCAGAGAAGAGGACATGCATCTGTGCATATGGCTGATTCCCTTTGCTGTACAGTGGAAACTAACACAACAGTGTAAAGCGGCTATACTCCAATAAAAAATAATTTTAAAACAGCTAGGCCAGCGTTGCACAGCTAGCGAGAGGGAGAGTCGGAACTGTGCCAACCAGAAATGCTTCCCTGACGTTGGGTTCTATTTATGCAACGGCTTATTCCCAAGACTTATTTTCCCTGCCTCATATAATGGAGGATTTCAAGGGCTTTCACTTCTACAAGCCAACAGCCAATTGTCTGAGCTGAAAAAGGCAGTATTGTAATGAAAAGCATTTTTTTCATATTTCAACATGTCACAACTTTTCAAAGGCTGCACGTGTGTCTTATAATGACGTTTATCTTAGACCAGTGATTCCAGATCTTTTAAGGACTGTGATATTGGGAGAGATTCACAAAGTTTGCAAAGTAAATGTCTACCTGCATTCAGATACAAAAGAGTTTTTTTTATCACCCGTTTATGGCAAGTGATACCGATTTTCTATTTACATTAGTGATGTGGTGCTTTTAAAGAAATTTAAGTGAAAATGTGAGCTGATTTAAAGAAAGCACATGACAGTAAGTTGGCAGGTACGTATGGCTCAGGTTGGGAATCGTGAACTCCTGAAATTTGGGAGATAGTGGAGGAGTAGATAGAGATAGCTACTAGGTATCTATCGGGTATCAGCATAGATATTAAGAATCGAGCTCTAGATACATAGAGATGGAGAGACATCATATGTGGAGATTCATGTGTAATCTGACAGCCACTGATTAACTTTCTGATTCTGAGCAACTTACATATGACCTCATCCATATGGACCTCCAGTCTTCTCATTTGCAAAACTAAGAATTGATTTTGTTTATGCTGAAAATTCTTTTTTTCTCTAAAAATGTGTGACACCACACCTTCTTCTTGCTGTGATTGTGGTTTTTGTTCTGGAGGCTGTAGAGTTGTAGTTCTCGCTTTTGTCTGCAACAACCTCAGATATGCAGATGATACCACTCTAAAGGCAGAAAGCGGAGAGGAACTAAAGAGATGAGGGTTTAAGAGGAGAGTGAAAAATCTGGCTTAAAACTTAAAACTCAACATTCAAAAAACTAAGATCATGGTGTCCAGTCCCATCACTTCATGGCAATAGATGGGGAAAAGTGGAAGCAGTGACACACTTTCTTTTCCTGGACTCCAGAATCACCACAGGTGGCGACTGCAGCCGGGAAGTTACAGGCTGTTTGCTCCTTGGAAGGAAAGTTGTAACAAACATAGACAGTATATTGACAGCAGAGACAGTTTGCTGAGAAAGGTCTGTATCGTCAAAGCTATGGTTTTTCCAGTAGTCATGTGCAGATGTGAGAGCTGGACCATAAAGAAGGCTGAGTGCCAAAAAACTGATGCTTTTGAACTGTGGTGTTGGAGAAGTCTCCTGAGAATCCACTGGACAGCAAGGAGATCAAACCAGTCAATCCTAAAGGGAATGAACCCTGAATATTCTGTGTAAGGACTGATGCTGAAGCTCCAATACTCTAGCCACCTGATGTGAAGAGCTGACTTATTGGAAAAGACACTGATGCTGGGAAAGATTGAGGGCAGGAGGAGAAGGAGACAACAGAGGATGAGATGGTTGGATGGCATCACTGACTCGATGGACCTGAGTTTGAGCAAACTCCGGGAAGTGGTGAAGGACAGGGAAGTGTAGTGTGCTGTAGTCCATGGGGTCTCAAAGAGTGCGACATGACTTAATGACTGAACAGCGAGATCAACCTCTTCTTCCAATAAGCGACTCATTTGCTCAGAAATTTAAAAAAAATGCTGTATATTTCATATGTATCTGAAAGAAGTAAATATGATAAGGCTTTTAACTCAGCCCCTTCTGTGAAAAACTATTTTAATAATATCTAGAGTGGGGCTGAAGTCTGTGGACTCCATTTTTCTTCACTGACTTTTAAATACATTTCTGTCAGCATCATTAGTTCCTAATTATAATTACATCTGGAAACAAGATCATAAAATGTGAACACTCTTATTATCTATCATCATTATTCATTGAAATACATCATGAAAGACTATCCCAATCCTCCATAATTACCCTGCCAGTAATACTGCTATGTATATCACATTCAGAAAATTTTATGAAAATTCAAAAAAGATACATATTCTATATATCAGCTTCAGAAAAGTTCACACAAAATGATCTGAAGGAAAGGTCCTAAATGCAGAGCCATTTCCTGGTGCAGCCAGGTAGTCACGGAAGCACCCAACCAATGCTGAAGTCGCATCTCTCACCAGGTGATAACCTTGAAGTTGATGATTTCTAAAGGGAACAGGCTCTGAGTGGTCGAAGGCTTTCACTCGCTGGGGAAGGAGACAAATGACCGGAGGAAAGGAGCCCCACCGCTCTCACACAGGGTGGTTTCTGGCCAAAGCATTAGTCTTGGAGACTGCAGGAATATTTCAGTCTTGACATCCAGAAGCAGTCCCACTCTGGATTTTTAGCTCAAGATCATAGGGTGAGGAAGTAACAACGTTGGTACCAGAGACCACGTTACTCGGCTCTTGTTGGATCAATGCTTTCCAGCACTTGTGCTGAGCTCAGTTGATTAGTCCTGTCCGATGCTTTGTGACTCTTTGGACTATAGCCTGCCAGGCTCCTCTGTCCCTTGGGATTACCCGGGCAAGAATGCTGGAGTGGGTTGCCATTTCCTCTTCTGCAGATCTTCCCGGCCCAGGAATCAAACCCTCATCTCCTGTATCTCCTGCTTGCAGGTGGATTCTTTACCTCTGAAGGAAGAAGCTTTCCTTGATGCAGGAGATCTGGCTTTGATCCATGGGTCAGGAGGATCCCCTGGAGGAGGGCATGGCAACCCACTCCAGTATTCTGGCCTGGAGACTCCCATGGACAGAAGAGCCTGGCAGAGACCATGGGGTTGCAAAGAGTTAGACGCGACTCAGCGACTGGCACTTTCACTTTTTTCCAGGGTCCTAGGAAGATACAGGTCATTCCAGATCCCTTTGTCTCCAGCCTGCCTGGGGCACAGCTAAGGTTGCCTGGGCTGCCATCAGTCCTGGAGATTCCCTGACACCTGAGGTCTAGCCCGCTGACCACGGATGTTACCACTGCTTTACTTGCTTGAGAGCTGTTAGAGGAGCCGTTGTACCCGTGCTCAGCATGACCGATGGTTACGAATATGGGGCCAGTCTGGGCACCAGCCATCGTGTCTGCAGAAGCTACAGAGCTGCTTCAGACAACACACCTGGCTGGCCCCCGGGCTCAAGGACGTCCCTCCTTGAGCTCACCGTTCCAGGACTCCTCACTCCAAGACTCGCCACCCAGCACTCGCTGCCCCAAGACTCGCCGCTCCAGCACTCGCCACTCCAGGAACTGTACAGGAAGGGGGTTCTTGGGGAAAAGTGGGGAGGTGGGGAGACTTTCCCTAAACTCTGCCTAAGAGTTTTCTACATTTACTTGATGGACAGTAGCTGAATACTCACTTATTGACCCATGGCCCATTCATGCATTTACTCATTCATTCAAGAAGCATTTGCCGAGCACCTAAAGGATGCCAGCTTTATGGTCTCCACTGAATACGTCAGTGAGTCAGACACAGCCGGTGCCTTCAGGAGCTCACAGCAACACCCACGTAATGACGGTCCAGGGGTGCAATGACCAAGGGAGGGCTCCGATGGCCCAGCTCAAGTTCACTCGTGGACGTGACTCTACGCAAGCAGTGTGGTGTTCTGATTGGCTAGGCCTGGATCACATGTCCCTCACTCTGGCCGGGAGGCTGACAGCTCTCATCAGAATCGCAGGTGTGTTGTAGGAAAGCAAAAAATATCTCTAAAGATATGATGGATGATGCGTGTGGAGAAATCAGCGCTGCCATCAGAAGAAGCGGGACAGCTGGTCAAGAGCAGAGAAAAGGGGGAAATATGCCCTACTCCCTTTTTATAAACATTTTCTACCCTACTTTGATAAAAGCTGATATGCTTTTACTGGGTAAAAAGACTTGCAAATTTAGAAATAAGGTTTAAAATACATACTTTCAAATGATAGTATTAGTGAGAATAAAATAAGTGCCTACAAACTTAAGAAAAGATGGATTTTTTTTTTAATAGCCATGATAGCAAGTGGCTTCTGACATCAGTTTTTTAAAATTAATTTCAATTGGAGGCTAATTACTTTGCAATACTGCAGTGGTTTTTGCCATACATTTGCATGAATCAGCCATGGGTGCACATGTGTTCCCCCTCCTGAACCCCCCTCCCTCCTCCCTCCCCATCCCATCCCTCAGGCTCATCCCAGTGCACCAACCCTGAGCACCCCATCTCATGCATCGAACCTTACTGGTGATCTAATGCACATATGATAATATACAAGTTTCAGTGCTATTCTCTCAAATCATCCCACCCCCATCTTCTGCAGAGTCCAAAAGTCTGCTCTTTGTATCTGTGTCTCTTTTTCTGTCTCGCATACAGGGTTATTGTTACCATCTTTCTAAATTCCATATATATGGGTTAATATGCTGTACTGGTGTTTTTCTTTCTGACTTGCTTCACTCTGTATAATAGGCTCCAGTTTCATCCACCTCATTAGAACTGATTCAAATGCATTCTTTTTAATGGCTGAGTAATATTCCATTGTGTATATGTACCACAGCTTTCTTATCCATTCGTGTGCTGATGGACATCTAGGTTGCTTCCATGTCCTGGCTATTATAAACAGTGCTGCGATGAACATTGGGGTACACGTGTCTCTTTCAATTCTGGTTTCCTCGGTGAGTATGCCCAGCAGTGGGATTGCTGGGTCATATGGAAGTTCTATTTCCAGTTTTTTAAGGCATCTCCACACTGTTCTCCATAGTGGCTGTACCAGTTTGCATTCCCACCAACAGTGTAAGAGGGTTCCCTTTTCTCTACATCCTCTCTAGTCTGTTCCCTTAGATCAAGGCAATGCCTACCTCTCACTGAGCATGCAGTCAGTGCTCAGCAAATAAACCAATCAGTGTTAGTCCTTTACTTCTAAAAGCCAATCATCGATGGACTAACCCTGGTAAACATACCAGGACTGCTAACCAGTCAGCTCGTGACCGTGCTTCTGCAGAGGACGTCGACCTCTTCTAGCTCTGCAAGTCTCCCAGACCCGTGAATGAGCTCTGTGCGTCCCCAAAGCTAGGAGAAAATCAGTGCTTTTGTTCTGCTCAGAGAGACTGTATCAAACCAGCTTACCTCTCCCTTACTGTAAAGTGAGCAATAAATTCGACTTTTTTTTTCTGGCTTCATTTGGCTTGAACATTTTTGGAATTCTGTTTTTATTGATGGTGTCTCTGAGCATATATCTTTGTACAGCTCTTTTTGTGGTTAGTCTAGGTATTAGATACACAACTCATAGTCTACTGGTATCAACATTTTATCAGTTTGAGTGAAGTGCAAAAACCTTACTTCTTCCCCAACTTTTTACTCTCCCTCATCTTAAATATTTCCTCTACCTGCACTAAGAATCAAGTTAGACTGATTTTTCTTTTGTCTCTTCTTCTGGGAATTGCTGTAGTCCCAAATGTCTCAGAGATTTTGTTCAGTTTTTTCAATCTGCTTTCTCTCTGTTTTTCAAATTAGGCATCTTCAATCTCACTGATTCTTTCCTCTGTCTCCTCCACTTTTCTAGTTATCCCTTTCACTGACTTTCAAATTTTAATTTTGGCTTTTACAATTTTTAGTTCTCAAATATGCATCTTATTCTTTTTTAATACAAATATATCTATTTTAATTAAAGGTTAATTACTTTACAATATTGTATTGGTTTTGCCATACATCGACATGAATCCATCACAGGTGTACACGTGTTCTCCATCCTGAACCCCCTTCCCTCCTCTGTCCCCGCACTATCCCTCTGGGTCATCCCAGTGCACCAGCCCCAAGCATCCTGTATCCTGCATTGAACCTGGACTGGCGATACGTTTCATATATGAGATTATACATGTTTCAATGCCATTCTCCCAAATCATCCCACCCCCTCCCTCTCCCACAGAGTCCAAAAGACTGTTCTATACATCTGTGTCTCTTTTGCTGTCTCACATACAGGGTTACCGTTACCATCTTTCTAAATTCCATACATATGCATTAGTATATTGTATTGGTGTTTTTCTTTCTGGCTTACTTCACTCTGTATAATAGGCTCCAGTTGCATCTTGTTCTCCTTTGTTTTTTCTTTTTCTTTGCTAAGATGTTCCGCTTTTTCATTTGTCTCGAGTGTTTTCATAATTGCGTATTAAAGCATTTCTTTGATGACTGGTTATAATCCTTGTCCGTTAACCTTTACTGTCATCTGTGTCATCAAGGTGTTGGCATCTGTTGACTGTCTTTTCTCATTAAGTTTGAGCTCTTCCTAGTTCTTGGTATAAGTGATGTTTGATTGAAAGCTGGACCCTCGGGGTTTTCTGTTATAAGGATGTGACTCTTCATCTGGATGTTGAGCTTTTGCTGGCTTTCCCAGATCTGATGTGCTTCATCACTACCAGATTCGTGGCTGGTTCTCCCTTTCTTTTTGGACACGAGGGGGAGGGTCTTTGTTATTTTGCCACTGCAGGAGTGACAGTGAAGGGCTTCCAAGGCTGGACTCAGAAGGCCACCAGCTCCTGCGAATCCCTGATGGCGCTCACTCTGCAAGCCTTTAGCCCGCTTCAGGTGAGAAGCGCGGATTTCCTAAGGCTGCCCTGCGGGGAACCGGACCGAATAACCACAGAGGGAGAGGGAAGGGAGAGACCCGAGGCGCTCCAGCTACTTCAGTCCTCAGTTGCTCGGGGCTTCCCAGCCCCGGCGCAGATGTGGAGTGAAGAGGCCGCAGGATGGCCTCAGTCCCTCGGCCCCCTAATCGAAACTGTGCGAGAAACCCCAAAAGAGAACTGCCTAGCGGGAGGTTCCTCAGCCGCAGAGCGGGCAGGCCCTCCCTGTGTGTCGCAGCTCCTCCGGTGCCTCCTGGGCTCTGCTCGCTAGATGTGAGCAGCGCCCCCCCAGTCCTGACAACTCAGAGCGTTCCCAACACTTCCCTCCCGAGCTGGCTGGCTGTTCTGTCAGCCCCAGATTCGTGAGACAAGTACCTGACCGTTACTGTCTTTAAACCATTGTTTGGAGGGTGATTTGAGACAGCAATAGGTCACCAGAGGGGGGCTGAGGAGGCCAGGGCACAGAACATCTCCACCCCTCCGCAAGCCCGCCTGACGTGGCGGCAGAGCTGGGCTCTGCAGCCTGCTTCTGGAATGCTTCCGCTGGGCCCTCCACTGCAGCTGGGTGGGCGTGCGTGTTTATTTATCGTGTGCAGGCTTCCCCAGTGGTAAAGCATCCACCTGGTGGTGCAGGAGCTGCAGAAGAGGCTGGAGACGATCCGATCCTTGGGTCAGGAAGACCCCTGGAGCTGGAAATGGCAACCCGCTCCAGTGTTCTAGCTGAAAAAATTCCATGGACGGAGGAGCCTGGTCTACTGTCCATAGGGTTGCAAAGAGTCAGACACAACTAGCGCACGTGAACACACACACCACAGATCTCTGATACTGAGGTGTGTACTCATTTATCATATATAGGCACATAAGATCCTTTTATAGACAGGATTGATAGTGACATAATAAAACCCATACACATATCTTATAGAAACATGCTTTTAATGTAAATACACACAAGACAGTTAAATAAAAAAAAAGAAACAATTGGAATCATTCAGGACTATGGGAAAATAATTGCTTTAGAAAGAGGAAAGTGGTTGATGATTCCATCCCCTTTTCATCTTTCTAAAAACAAGAGAAACACATCGATGTTTTATTATAAACTAATTTGTGGGTATTACAAGTTTCTGTGCCCCTACATCCTAAGAGGAATTTACAACATGGATCCTTAGATGAAAGACACCAAATGTGTCATCAACACAGTTTTATGTCTATAAAATTTGCAGGAAAAAGTCTCTCCTTGGCCAAGGACCTTACACTAAATCATAACTCAAAGGAGGTATTCCTGCCAAAATGAAGTTGATGTTGCCTAAGCATTTTTGATGATTTAGCAAGATACCAGGATAGCATTTAGAGAAAACAGTAAACCAAGGAATATAGCTTGAATAGTAGCTAACTGAGCAGCAACCCTATTTCTGACAAATAGTATCTCATGGGTCATCTGCTACTTTATAGCCTGCCTATTTAAGACCCATAGTTCTTAAAAGAAGATTTTATAAGTATATGAAGGAATGCTTGTTTTCTCTTGTTTGCTTTTTGGGATATGGAAAATCCATGAATGGGATCAAGTTATTAATCAGTTATTAAAAAGGAAAAAGGAATGTGGGGATACAAAACACTCTGGATATCCTCCTCCCTTTTTCCTTTTTAAATTACTACTGTATTGCTCAGTACAGATCTTCCCTGTAGCTCAGACAGTAAAGAATCTGCCCACAATGCAGGAGACCCGGGTTTGATCCCTGGGTTGGGAAGATCCCCTGGAGAAGGGAATGGCAACCCCCTCCAGTGTTCTTGCTGGAGAGTTCCAAGGACAGAGAAGCCAGGCAGGGTACAGTTTGTAAGGTCACTTAGTCAGGCAC